>PVIU01002545.1:30066-168814 GCA_004026605.1 Ondatra zibethicus | reverse complement strand
CCCCAATTCCTTCAACCTGTGGTGCCTAATCACTCTGGCTTTTTTTATTATCAAAAGAGTTGGGAATGTAGTGTCTGGCCTCTTATTGGCCACGCCCACTCCCAGCTTCCAGCCTCTGACCCTAACTCTCTGCCCTTCTTCCTCTTCCGCTCTCACGGGAGCAGCAGCTGCTTCTCTCCCCTCTCCCCCCTTCCCTCTATCTCCCTGTCTCTCTCTCTCTGTCTCTCTTTCCATCACCCATCTAATAAATGTTTAACTCTGCATAGTGCGCCTCTCTTTGGTCCGTCTGTACCGCCGCACAGCCCATATGGGGACCCGGAGACTAGCGCGTGGCCGCCCGCCCGCCACAGAGACCGCGTGGTCTGGGGACCTGCAGCAAGCTGCAGCAAGCTGCTGGGTCCCCCCATTCTTTTAAAAAAACACAACAGAAACCCAGGACTTCTTCCAGTTTTTGTGGTACCTTGCCAAAGATGCAGCCACACCAGGACCCTGATATGTAGGACCCAGCCATGACAAGCTCAATAGAGGCCTAAGTCTCAGTAGTTTACCCTAAGGCAATACCTGATTCCAAAATGATCACAAACTGAGACTACCCAGGCATCACCCAGGAACAGACTGTGGAAGCCAAGTACAGGCAGGTCACCCAAAGGAAGTTCTTTACTTCCAACCATTATCACCTGCTAGAATAGAACTCTGCCATCAGTAAATTTAATGGAGGCCTGAGTCTCAGTAGTTTACCCTGAGGCAATGCCTGGATGCAGGAGGAACCACAAGCTGAGATTACCAAACCTCCTCCCAAGAAAAGACCATTCAAAGGAAATGCCTGGCATTCTAACCCTTGTAAATAGGACCACCTGCCAAAACACACTCACCAGGACACCTCTAGACAAATGTCAGCCAATCAGGAGTCCTGAACCTCAGAGACCCCTCACCCCTACCCTTACTACTATAAAACCCTGTTCTACTGAGCTCGGGGCTCTCCGTTTATTCCAATACGTTGGACATGCTGAGAGACCGAGTTTGCAAACTTGCTTAAAATAAAGGCTCTTTGCTTTTAGATACGGGACTCAGTCTCCTTGTTGGCTTTTGCATGGACTTCACGGATTTGGGCATAACAATATAGCAGTGTCAGCTACAGAACCCTACTGGGACTATCAGCCATGTCAGAATGGCTGGCACAGGTGGGACCTCACGGACCACTGCCTCCTTCAGGGTATGGAGATGTCCTTGGGAAAAGTTATTAATTTTGATAAACTCTGAGAGATTACACAGTGAGCAAAATCCAGCCATTTTTCTAAATTGGATACAAGAGACAATGGTTCAATATACTCGCCTTGACCCAGCCTCCCCAGTGGGATCCATGGTCCTGGCTACCCATTTCATTTCTCAGTCAGTGACAGATAATGCCCAAGAGGAGGCAGCAGAGTCTTCCCAGTGACTAGGCTGCAACAGAACATTACACTCCAAGCCCATGCCTTGGCAGCTGCCTTGAGGCCATCGGCAACCCCACAATGGGGACAGTCCATGAGACTCTATCCTGCCAGAGTTTAGCCCAAGTCAATTCTGCCAGGAGCCTGCCACAAATGTGGTCATGAAGGTCATTGGTCATGAGAGTGTCCTGACCCTTGGCTGCAGATGAAACCATGTCCTGTCTGCAGTCAGCCTAGACACTGGAAATCAGAATGCCCCAAACAGGCTTGTCCTCTATGCCACGCCGTGGAGGTCCAGCCTCACTGACACCAGCATCTGAGACTCTTCCAGCCTTTGAACTTCTCTACCTTGCAGAGGACTGATGTGGCCTAGACTTGGTGAGTCCCATGACCTTTCTGAGCCTAGGGCAGTGCTCTCGGTAGCGGGTAAGTCCATTGCCTTTCTATTGGACATGGGAGCTATCTATTCTGTTTTAACCTCTCACTTGGGTCCCACGGTTCCCTTGCCAATTTCTGTCATGGGGGTGGATGGGACTCCCTCCTACCCGCTTAAGACCCTGTCACTTCTCTGCATTCTTGCAGGGAAATTCTTCTCACATTCTTTTCTAGTTATACCTGCCTGTCCTATATCTTTACTTGGTTATGATCGTCTCTACCACTTTGGGGCCACACTTACCTTGGCCCCCACATCATCTTCTGACTTCTACCTTCTTCTCCCCTTAATTGCCCCACAGGTCCCTACTCCAGACTGTCCTGTCCCTACCCTCCTGAAGCCAGTGGATCCCCAAGTATGGAATATTTCCACCCATTGCTACTTTCATTTACTGTTTCTAGAAAACCCCCAAATTACCTTGGACTCCAGCTCTGCCCTGAACCCCTCAGCCCTCCTTCCTGACCCTTCCTCCCCTGGTACCTCCTCTCACTCCTGTCCAGAGACTGTAGAGGCCTTAAAAGCTCACCCTGGCCTGGTCTTCTATACCAAACTCTCACAAATCCCCAACTCACCCTAATTGTTGACAGAAATTCTCTTATAGACAGATAAGGAAACTGCCAGGCATTGTACGTAGTGGTCACTTCCACTAAAACATTTAAGGGGACCTGTCTGTTAATGGGGACCTCTTCACAAAGGGCTCAATTAATCTCCTTGACTAGAGTGCTCCAAATAGTTAAGGGTCAATGGGTTAACATTTATATTGACTCTAAATATGCCTTTTGGATAGCCTATATGCATTCTGTTCTTTGGAAGGAAAGGGGATTCCTCACTACCAAGGGCACACCCATAGTTAATGGACCTCTTATAACCAAGCTCTTAGAGACCTTCTGGCTCCCAGCAGAAGTAGCCATAGTCCACTGTTGGGGACACCAGTCCTCTAAGTCCCAGCGGCCTTAGGCAATGCCAGGATGGACTCAGTAGCCTGGGGACTGGCCTCCAACTCCACTGGATGAACAGAATATATTTTGTTTTTGACACTCTCCAATAGCCCCGCTATCAACCAGAGAAGATCAAACGCCTGAAAAAAAAAAGTGGCCACACAAAGGATGGATGGTTCTACTTAAATAACCACATCCGCCCCTAGGACCAGGCATTCTCCATCATTTCAGACATCCACCAGACCTTACACATAGCCCCCAAAGCTTTGCTCCATTTCTTAGAGCCCCTCTTTGACCCCACCCATTTTGAGCTTGTATTTTACAGGTTCACTCCTCATGTGTGCCAAGATCCAGATACATCAGCCCCTGTACCACCTTCAAGTACACCAACCGGATGAAGACTGGCATGTTGATTTCACCCACATGCTCACTTGTAAAAAGCTTAGTTACCTCTTTTCTCTTGTTGACACTTTTACAGGATCAATAGCAGCCTTTCACATCTCCAGGGAAACAGCAAATGTGGTGGCTCAGGCTGGACCACCCCATTCCTCGGTTTGGCGTGCCACAGACCATCCAGACAGACAATGGACCAGCCATCACTTCCAGTGTCGTGGAGCTTCTGTTGGAAGCTCTCAACATCTGGAAACTCCACATCCCAATCCTTGGGAAAGGTTGAGAGCGCCAATGGACTCCTCAAGCAACAGCTAATCAAGCTCTCCATTGAATACAGGTTATCTTGGCCTCCCTTCTTCCCATTGCCCTTACCTGTCTCTGGGACACCCTATGTTCTCCTACAGGCCTAAGCCCTTTTGAGCTCCTATATGGAAGGCCCTTCATCCTCAATCACCACCTCTCAGCCCAAACACATCCACTGTCTGGATAGCTGCCCTTCCTCTCCCTTCTGAGGCCCTTTCTCCGTTCATATGCTGACAGCTATTTCCCTGCTCCCACACCAACAGATTCAACTGACCCTGAGCCTGCCCCAAAATCCCCAGGGGGACTAAGTTCTCCTCAAACAGCTACCTCCTAAGTCTCTTGAGCTCTGATGGACAGAACCCCATACTGTGTTCCTCACCACCCCTTCTGTTGCCAGGCTCTTGGGACATCAATGCTGGTACCATCTC
This sequence comes from Ondatra zibethicus, assembly GCA_004026605.1. Lineage (NCBI taxonomy): Eukaryota > Metazoa > Chordata > Mammalia > Rodentia > Cricetidae > Ondatra > Ondatra zibethicus. The sequence continues at coordinate 164,889 of PVIU01002545.1, read as the reverse complement.
TCTGGGCTCAACCAATCACCTATCCAGGATGAATAATCTGTTCAGCAGCTGGGACCCTCCTCCCTCCAGTTCTCCAAGATGTCCCCATAAAGGGCTATCTGCACTTCTGCCTTGATCATTCATCTTTGTCAGTACAACCAGGGCATGTCTCTGTTCCATTCTTGCTGACAATCTTCATTCTTCCTATGGCTAGCCCAGCTCATAGGGCTACTGTTAATAATCTATTTTTCTCCCAATATCTTACCTTCTCAGCTCCCTCAAGGAAAAGTGTCAGGACGAACTGACCTATCAAGCAGCACCTAAGTAGGGGAGTAAGGATTAAGAAGGAAAGAGACAAAAGACAGAAGATAGAATTGGGAGGGCGCTCAGTAAATACTGCAGCAGCCTTGAGTTTACTTTTTACAGGCCAAAGCAAAAGGGGAGGGCAAAAGACTTCCTTACCATGGTTCAAGGAACAAACAAGTAAGTGTAAGTCACCTCATTAATTCTCAAAACGTCTAGTAACTACACCTTTGACCAAACATTCTGTTATTTGGCCTTGAGAAACAAGAACAAGCTTGAACTCTCTGACCTTAAGACAAGATGGAATGGGGTCACTGTGGGCTCCCACAGAACAGATGCCCGAGGTTTTCAGAACCAAAAAAAAAAAAAGAAAAGAAAAGAAAAGAAAAAAAAGAAAGCAGGCTGAGTAAGCCATGGAAAGAGAGGCACAGTAAGCGGCCTTGCTCCATGGCCTCTGGTTCAGTTCCTGCCATAACTTCCCTCAGTGATGCACTGCGATTGTTACATGTAAGCTAAATAGACACTTTCCTCCCAGCTTGCTTTTGGTCGTGCCCTTTGCCAGAGCATAGTGAGGAAACTAGGACAGATTGCAAATGGCCGAAGCATTCTTTCTTTTTTTCTTTTCTTTTTTTTTTTGGTTTTTTGAGACAGGGTTTCTCTGTAGCTTTGGAGCCTGTCCTACTGGCTCGTGTAGACCAGGCTGGCCTTGAGCTCACAGAGATCCGCCTGCCTCTGCCTCCCGAGTGCTGGGATTAAAGGCGTGCACCACCACTGCCCGGCTGGCCAAAGCATTCTTGACTAGAAAGATCAATGCTAAGAGCGAGGTATCCAACACCAGCTTTCAAGTGCGGAGCCGTCACACTACAAACAGTATGGCACCAGCATAAAGACAGGCATATCGACCAAAGGCATAGAATAGAGGACCCGGAACAAACCACAGCTATAGTCCTGTGCTTTTCTATAATATGCTCCAAACTCATCAGGTGGAAACAGTCTAACAAACGGTGCTGGGGAAACTCATAGCCACGTGACTGAAGAATGGAAATGCATAAAAGTCAATACAAAATGCATCAGCTCAGGAGATCACGTGAGAACCGCGGAGGGGAGGGAATGAATGCAAAGGCTGCCTGGCAGACGAAATAATCAGAAGTGAAGGGACAATGAGAGAAGGGGAGAAAATCTTCCCCAGGTATTCGTGTGACGGAGGGTGGTTGGCCTATCCAGGGTTCATCAAATTAAACACATTCACACATGCACACCCTACACAAAGACACTCTGACACACATGCACCCAGTACATGTGCACACATGCACATATTGAAGTGAAAAGCTTGAAAAGCCATTCTGAAACTTATTTTTGTACAATAATCTAAACAAAAATAAAAGCTTTGGGAATGAAAAGAGGACACGTACTCTTGTAGACGGCCTTTCTGCTGGAAGATGCATCTTTCTGTCCCACCCGGCTCTCTCAGGTTCCGCTCCTGGCATGCTATTTCCTGAAGGAATCTTAATTCTGAAAGCCTCTATTTCATCTTCCCGCTTTCCCTCGCCTGTTCCTAAACTTTTAGGCATTCGGGGTGCTGGCATCCCAATGCTGGATTGGTGTGTAGATTCCATCAACGGCACTTGTAGCTTATGGGCAAACAACTACAAAAATCGAGCCCCAATCTATGTCTGAAAAACGGCGAGGAAGCACGAGGATTATAATCACCCCCCCCCCCAGTGGAAGGATTGGCAACCTGCAGAAGGAACTCTAGGCTCCGCTGGTTTTCATTTGGGAAGGATGGCATAAACAATTCCTTCAGATGGATATTTTTCTGCTCTTGTTTCTCAACAGTTTCCCCCCCAAAAGCATGGGTGATGAATTATGCTTTTCTCTGGCCCCTTGTGGCAGGTGACCCACGCAGCAGGGGGAGGCAATGACTTAATGGACGACTGTTTAAAAACCAAAAGAAAAAACTCCGTCCTTGGCCAAATCTGCTCAACATAAGAAGAAGCTTAGGAAGTGTGGCCCTTAGGTAATGCCACAGACCTGCAGACTTTGTGCAGAGATTATAAAAATTATTGCGTATTTACCAATCAAAAGCAAATGACTTCCTTTTCAGGCGTTTATAAATAAGTATATATCATGTCTGGAGAGGTGGCAAAGTGGTTAAGAGCATAAATTGCTCTTCCTGAGGACCCACTAACATTCTCTTGGCTGTCCTGGAACTCGCTCTGTAGACCAGGCTGGCTTCGAACTCACAGAGATCTACCTGTCTCTGCCTCCTGAGAGCTGAGATTAAAGGTATATGCCACCACCACCTGATTAACAACAGATTTCTTGATAAAAAAAAATACTGAAAGTGCCATGGCCAGCCCTACCACAGCCAGGGTCGGAGTTGATGTCCATGGCTCCTGTTACCACTGAGAACTGTGCAGATGCTTGGGCTCTGTCTGGTTAGCCACCTGAGACCATGTTGGTGTCCGAGAGAGCCTTGCTGCCACCAGGGTCATACTAGTCTGGGTGGCCTGTGCTGCCATTGGAGCTATGGTGACGTTGAGTAGAGGCACGAGCTGCTGCGGAGGGCCACATCTGGGTCCATGTTCCTGCAACAGCTGGGGTCTGTGATGATGTTCATGGGCCGTGTTGCCACAGGGGGTCATAGGAACCATGTGTGTTGAAATCTTAGGGCCATGCTGAGCCGGCCTCGCCCTTCCCTGGCTCTGGGATAGCCGGCCCTGCCCCCTGTTGAACTCTCTGCCGCAGGAGAGCAGGTCCCACTCCCCATGGGAGAGCTGCCCCCACCCGCACACACACTGGGGAGAGATGGACCCACTCCTCACCATGGTTGTAGGAGAGCTGGCACCAATGGCATGGGCCTAGGAGAGCTGGCTCTGCCCCTCGCCTGGGGGAGCAGCTCCAGGGTCTTAGACCCACCAACTCAACTACTGCCCAGACCCCACATCCTGGGCCTTGGGATCTCCATGGCTTAGGGCAAAAGCAGGTTATCAGAGAGGAGTTTCGGTGAGGATCCGTGTACCAGAGGCCTTGAACCAGACTCACTGGGATGAATACTTTGTGGGTGGGACTGATTGGACAAAAGGGGACACTGCATGACACACCACAGCACCCAGGGCCACTAGGGTGAATGAAGAGGTGATGGAGAGACAAAGCAGTAAGGTGGTTTTGTGGTTGTTGTTATCGTTGTTTGTTTTGCTTTCTGAATTGATTTGGGGGGTCCTTTTGGGGGGATGCTGCAGGGGTGAGAGGAGGGTATGGAAAGACTAGGAGGTGAGCTGGATTGAGGTGCATAATGTGAAACTCCCAAAGAATCAATGAAGAATTATGCTATATAAAAAAGAAATAAGAAATACTGAAAGTGTCTAGTCTAGCCAACTATAATGAGATTTGGTGCTCCCTTCTGGCGCGCAGGCATACATGGAAGGAATGCTGTATACATAATAAATAAGTAAATCTTTAAAAAAAAAGCCATGATCCTCAGGGCAATACATAGGTTAATAGAAATGGGTTAATTTAAGCTGTAAGAGTTAGTTAGTAATAAGCCTGAGCTATTGGTTGAGCATTTATCATTAATATTAAGTCTCTGTGTGTTTATTTTGGAGTCAGTGGTTCTGAAAAAGACTCTGCCTAAGGGTGGGGACAGAGTCAGCCCTGGGCATCAGCTCTTGTTTCTGATCACTAGGTACCTATAGAATACCTCAGCCTCTTTAATTGCTGAAATACAAAATTTCCAAGGGCTGAAAAGATAGCTCACTAGGTAAGGGCTTGCACAGGGCTGGCAACTTGAGTTTGGTCCCTGGGATGCACATGAAGGTAGGAGAGAACCTGACTCCACAAAGTCATTTTGACCGCCACACTGGCCTTGGCATTTACATACCAACCCACCCCAGCACAATAACAACATAACAAAAGTCTTCAGATATTCTGATGTGCTCCCTGGGATGGGGGCACAAAATCACCTCTGATTTTCTGTGAAGATGGAATTGTTATGCCTCAGAACTACCCAGTTTGGCAACCACAGGCCACAAGTGGCCACTCAGAGCTTAAAATAAGGCTAAAGATGCTGAATTGTAAATTTAAACAGCCACATATGGTCAATATACTAGACAATAAAATTCTAAATATATTAACAACTAATTCTGAGGGCTCAGTGGTTAAGAGCACTTGCTGCTCCTCCAGAGGACCTGAGTTTGGCTCCCAGGCAGCTCACACTTGTCTGTAACTTCAGCTCCAAGGAATCTGATGCCCGCTTCTGGTTTCCATAGTACATGCATACACATGGCATGGTCGCTGCACACACACACACACACACACACACACACACACACACACACACACACACACAGGCAAATTTTAAAATTTTAAAAATGAATCTTGAAAAAACAAAATTTTAAGCTTTTTATTTGTAAGTTTTTTTTTTTTTGATTAGGGTAAGTATTTTTTCCCCCATATTCTTTTATTTTCTCCATTCAAAAAAAAAAAAGAATTTACATTTCCTCCCCTTCTCCCAGTCCCCTCCCGCTCCCCCCTCTGCTGCTTCCTTAAAAGAGGGCATGGTGCCCAGCCCTGTGGAAAGTCCAAGGCCCTCACCCCAGTATTTTATTTTTTAAGGCAAGGTTTCATGTGACCCAAGGTTGAACTTGAACTTGCTTTGTAGTTGAGAGGTATCTTGAACTTCTGATCCCTTTGTCTCTACCTTCCAGTGCTGGGATTACAAATATGTATTGTGCTGTTAAACTTCTTTTTGTTTATTGAGACAGGGTCTCTCTATATAAGCCTGACTTTCTTGGAACTCACAATGTAGACCAGGCTGCTTGGAACACAGAGATCTGCTTGGCTCTGCTTCCTGAGTGCTGGGATAAAAGGCCACCACACTTGGGAAATTTTTTAAACTTGTAAAGAATGAATGAAACCCAGTATAGGGGAGTTGTTTGTTTTTAAGAATATAAAATTAAGCTGGGCAGTGGTGGCACACGCCTTTAATCCCAGCACTCGGAAGGCAGAGACAGGTGGATCTCTGTGAGTTCAAGGTCAGTCTGGTCTACAGAGTGAGTTCCAGGACAGCCAGGGCTGTTACACAGGGAAACCCTGTCTCAAAAAACCAAAAAAAAAAAAAAAGTAAAATTAAAAAAATTAAACATCCTTGGCCTTCCTACAAATCTATAGTAGGCAGCCACTATGATAGCCCCCATGGTCCCCCCCCCAGTATCTATGCCCTGGTGTGAGCAGGGGGACCGCATGGCCTACTTCTGATAATCTCATGTGGTGAGATGTCACTTCTGAGAAGAGGCCAGAGAGACTGGCCTGCTATACTGCCTCTGTCTGTGTCTGTCTCTGCTTCTTGCTTTGAGGGGAGCCAGCTACCACAGCTAAGCTGTCCCATAAGAAAGGCCTATGGGACAAGAACCTAAATCTTGTCCCTAGCCAATAACCAGAGATAACCGAGGCCCTCACTCCAACACTGAACACGGACTAGAAGCATGAGTCAAGAGGCTGCAAGGCCACTGAAGAATGAGGTGCGCTGGCCGGGGGCGCAAGCTGAACATCGAGCACCTGACCATGCTGAAATCCATTCCACATATTTGAGGCAGGGTTGTCCGGCCTGGCATAGGACAATTCTTTGTGTGTGTTTGGGGTGGACCGGGCAGTTGTGGGAGCTAGGAGTCTTATCAGTTTCAGGGTGCCCAGCATGTCCTGCACTTGCCACTAGAGGGCAGCAACACCCCAACGACAGCTACGTAGACCCAGAGCAGCTCTTCCCCACCCCACCGTCAGAGAATCCTGACCTAGAGCGAGTACATCACAGAATGGATGTAATGGATACAATAGGAAAGGAACGAACCTCAGTCACACAAGTCATTAATGATTCTGAAAATACACCACAGTTGGATATGATGTAATAATCGCAGCCCTTGGGAGGCTGAGGCAGGAGGATCATTATGAGTCAAAGGCTAGCTTGGGCTAAACAGTGAGTTCAAAAAACAAACAAACAAACAAACAAACAACTACAAACAACCTCTTGCCTTTTACAAGGACCAAAACATTAAGCAAAACCAGAATCATATTCCCTGAAAATACACACAGATCCACAGTGATCATCATGAAAATGATTAAATAGAGCTTCAGAACTGAGCCTCTATATACTGGCTGGTTTTCTGTATCAACTCGACACAAGGCAGAGGCATCAGAGAGGAAGGAGCCCCAGTTGAGGAAATGCCTTCATGAGATCCAGCTCTAAGGCATTTTCTCAATTAGTGATCAATGCGGGAGAGCCCAGTCCATTGTGGGTGGGGCCATGCCTGGGCTGGTTGGTCCTGGGTTCTATAAGAAAGCAAGCTGAGCAAACCAGGGGAAGTAAGCCAGTAACCAGCATTCCTCCATGGCCTCTGCATCAGCTTCTGCCTCTAGGATTCTACCCTGTTTGAGTTCCTGTCCTGACTTCCTTCAGTGATAAACCCTTTTCTCCCCAACTTGCTTTTTGGCCATGGTGGTTTGTTGCAGCAAGAGAAACCCTAGCTAAGACACTCTAAGAGAAAGGTCTAATTGTGGCAGCCCTCTCCCCACACTGCCAGGGCACTGGACTTTGGATCAGGATAAATTTCTTTTGAAATGACATTTACTTATGAGGTAGGGAGGGGGTACATACCCATGGTGCACATGTGGAGGTCAGAGGTCAATTTTTGGGACTCAATTCTGTCCTTCCACCATGTGGATCCTTGGAATCAGACTTGGTGGCAAGTGCTGTAACTCACTGAGCCATCTCGCTGGCACAGAAGTTCTGCTTCTGTTTCAGGACCCTTTCAGCCGTTCTTTCTTCATATTCAGTTATGTACTTTTTCTATAAATACACGGCACAGGGCACAGCACAGGGACATGTACAAAGAAACCCGTGACCACACTGAGTCATTGCCGCCCAGTGGGAAGACTGCTGCCCCACACACTGCTGAGAGACTTCACAAAGGCAGAAGATGATAAACATTTAAAGAGTTGTATCCTCACAGTCTATGTCCTCCGGAGACGAATCTCCTCAAAGTCCCCTGGAAAGTGTGTGCCCGAGTTACTCAAAGCCTGGCCAACTGGCATCCTAATTCTCTCTGGCCTCTGCCTGCTACCTCTGCTTCACCTGCCATCACACTTAAACTTCCTCCTGGCTTGTGAAAAAAGCCATCATACGACTAAAGCACTCATACAAGCCCCTACTGGCCCCAGCTCCTCTGAGCACTCTGGCCTCTCCTGTCCTCATGTTCTAGGCAAGTGCCAGGCCTGTAGGAAAGAACTTGATCTTCCAATTTTATCCTGTCCCACTTCCCAGCACACACGCATGAGCCTGGAGAAAATGTGGACTATGGAGCCACCAGTGAGAAGCCGGGCAATGTTAACAAGTTATTTGCCTTATCTGGGCAAATGGGATCACTTAGGTCCCCACTTTTGCTGGGCTGTGGAAACAGGGAGTCTGTGTGTGATGGAGGACGATGGGCCCGGCTTCACGGTGTAGGTGACTGCTTCAGATCCCAGCCTCTCCCACGCAATGACAAAAGTGCTCTGAAAGCTGAGTTTGCCACGCGCTCTGGCATCACATCCTGAGCAGACTGAAGGCTCTTTACAACCTCTCCTCCCTCCCATAACTTGCTCTAGATAGACAGTCACATGTTTACCTTGAAACACCGATGAAGAGGTGCTTTAGGGTGAGCTTGGTAAAAGATACCTGACCTTTTCTCCACTTCTAGTTGTGTTTGGGACAGGGAGTGTGCCCTGCCTTCTAATCATAGCTCATGCCTTTTCTTCTTCTATGCCCAAGGCAGGCCCCATTTACTTACCAACATGCTGCCTGACAAACCCCAACCAGCCGCTCTGCCACAGCCTGTCCCGGACACCTGCCCAGGCACAGTTGAAGCAGGCTGCCGAGCGAGAGTCCTGTGGGTTTGGGAGGGACACCTGGTCTAGTCTTATAAATGTGTTTGTTCTCAGCTTTGGTGGACAGAGCCACAAAAGGTTATCCCGGATGGAAGCCCAGAGTAAATGAGGAGACTGGAGAAAGGAGTCTTTAAGGATTGGTGGAGGCGATGGAAGGGAGGGGTAGAATCCTGCAAACACATGCCATCATGAAGGGCAGGGGAAGACGTGCCAACGGGGTAGGGGACAGAATTGTTCCAAGACCCCATGGCCATGCTTACCTGCTGAGGCTTGAAACCTGGAGCCTCAGGGATCATTCTGCAGGGTCTTGGGGGAAGGGAAATGAGCAACTGTGCTGTTTGATACATAAACTTCTCCAAGGAGACAAGGCATCATAACGTAATTTGACCCCCTGACAATGAATCCTTAAGACGAGTAGGGATCTAAACAAGGCCTGTACAGGTCTGGTGTTCTGTTAAATAAGATGGTAATTTAGTGGAGATTGAAGTAATCTGGGTGAATTCAAGATAGTTTTTTTTTTTAAAAAAACTTGTTTTGCAACTTCTTTTTTAATTGTGAAAATAACTTAAAATAAAATATTATTTTAAGACTGGAACTAGAGATCAATTGGTAGATTGCTTGCCTAGCATGCACAAAGCCCTGGATTCCATCCCCAGCAATGAATAAACCAGGCTTGGAGGCAAATGTCTGTAATCCCAGAATTCAGGAGGTGAAATAGAAGGATCAGAAGTTTAAGGTCACCCTGAGCTACATAAGGAATCTGAGGCCAGCCTGGCGGCTAACAAACAGAACAATAACAAAAAATAATGTTAAGGTATTTTACAAATAAGGAAGAACTAGCTGGGCGGTGGCGCACGCCTTTAATCCCAGCACTCAAGAGGCAGAGGCAGTGGATCTCTGTGAGTTTGAGGTCAACCTGGTCTACAGAGTGAGTTCCAGGATGGCCAGTGCTGTTACACAGAGAAACCCTGTTTCGAAAAAAATCCAACCCCTCAAAAACAAAAACAAAAACAGAAAAAGATGAAGAAAGAACTACTATATAAGTGAAACTAGAAAAACAAAAGTGTAGACCCTGAAAGAAGCTCCAGCCAGGGCTTCAAGCCGCCATTCTAACCGTTCAGAAGTCCACTGAGATGTACAGACTTTAGAACGGGGCTAGTGTTTATTGAGTGGCTACTTTAATATAGCTGTGTTTTTTTTGGTGGATTTATTACAATAAAGTGAGTTTTATTTATAAAAGCATTTTGTAAATACAAATGCCCCAACCCTCAGCCATGTTCAAGAGTGTTCAAGAGAGCTTTGATTGACATAAGCACCTTCCTTTTTAAAACCTTTCTGTATAAAAGGCACTAGGTACAGTAGCACCAGCCCTTAGGAGGTCGAAGCAGGAGAATTGATGAGAGTTCAGCCTCGGCTAGCAGGTGAGACCCAGTCTCAAAACAATAACAGAAAAAGGCAGGGAACGAGGACCCTCGGCTATGGAAAATTAGACTCACACTAAGCCTGATATGTCTGGCCTCACCCTTACAGGACGTAACTTAAGACATGCTTCTCCATCCATTATCCTGACCCCAGCTCCATTCATCCTTCCTTCACCAGAACCATCCCGACCCCGCCCACTTTAGGTAGTATCTCGGCCTGACCCCGCCTACTCGTCACACCCCAACCAAGTCAGACGCTTCCAACCCTCCCATAAACCAATTCATCCTTGCCAGACTGCGCCCCCAGCCAGCCGTTCCCACCCATCATCCCACCCCATCTCAGCCCGCCCCGCCTATACCACGCCCCACCCTTGCCGGGTCGCTGGGATTCTACCGTCCCCGCCATCGACCTCGCCCACAGGTCGTCTACTCGACCTGGCTCCTCCCCTGCCCAGTTGGCCCCGCCCTCAGACCTGTGGCCGCAGCGTCCCCTGGCGGCACTCGGAGCTCAGCCTTCGCCGGCCCATTAACCTGGTGTGGGTCCCGTCAGTGAACGGCATGGGTGCTGCTGGGGAACGCATCAGGCCTGCCGCTGCCACAGCACTAAAGCCAGATGCTTATCTGCAGCGCCGACCGGGCGACACCTACCTGGGCGGCTCAGATCGCAGCCGCGAAAGCTGCAACAACTTCTGGGCCCACCTCTACGCCACGCCCCCGCTAGACCACGCCCCCAGGACAGCCGCGCCTTCTATCTTAGCCATCCTCGATCAGGGAGAGCACAGGCCTTCCAGGTGCCTAGAGAAAGGATTGAAAGTGCCTCTGCGACGCGGGCTACTTGCAGTGCTGGCCCAGTAGCTTCTTCAGCTTCGAATACTCTAGCTTAGGCAATGATGCTCACACATAGACTCATACTGCCTACAGCATCACCTGGGGAAATGGCGGAACTGTGGATTCTGGACCTCCCTCACACTTCGGACCTGAGAGTGTCAGCAGTCTGAGCCTTGCAGGGCTTGGAGGTGATTGTGAAGTAAGCGAATGTAGACCGCTATTGGCGGGTTTCTTAATCCCCATACTCAAAGCGTTCATGCTTGGATAATTATTCCCTGTAAGGAGCTGTTCTCTTCATTATGGGTAAGGTTGCCAGATAAAGTACAGTGAGTTTTGTTTTTCAGACAGCTGTGAGCCCCCATATTTCATCTGGAAACCTCATTGGTTAGTTGTAGGATGTAGAGCACACCAGTATTCTGAGGACTACAGTTACGGTAACTAAAATGGTGTCCCTGTCCCTTGGAAATCAAAAGTCCAACCTGAGCCCCAGATGCATGACAGTCGCTGCTCTGTTAAGGACTTTATCCCACGGTATCCTGCCTCCCACCCATGAGGTACATAGGAGAGAACTTCACAGCTCTGTCGACTGTTTAGAGGATCAACCTATGTTAACGCTGAAAAAGAGGGCCAGTGGCAAAGGCTTAGTATTTGCATATCTAGAGTTTAGGGGACAAAAGCCCGAGTTCGGTGGTTCCAACATGTTAGGCTTGGCCACTAGCCCCTCTACACCAATTAAAGATCTGAGTGATGCTGTAATGATCAAAGGTAGAGAGAGGAGAGTTCCCAAACAAAGCCACATTGGGCAGAGGAGCGGATAGACACGGTCCAATGACCCCAAGTCCATCTTTGGGGGTACTACCTGAGCTTTTGTATTCTTGTTTTTAATTTTTAAAGCCTTATTTTATGTATATAATAAATACTGCTTTGCTTGCATGTATGTATATGCACCACATTGGTGCCTGGTTAAACCCTTATTGAAATACCAATTTGTGCACAGCACAGTGATCACTACCAAATTGTTCCTAAATTGTTCATTTTTAATTGTGCAAGGCCCCTGAGCTTCAGCCCTTCTAATGGGAACCACAGTATCTGGGCTTCTCTTCCTCCCAGAGGGACCTCATTTCCCTGAGTTGACTCCCTTTCCTGAAAATGAGAATCTCTCTTCACCTTCCTCCCCATAGTCCTTCAACTGCTTTTCCCGCTACTGCTTTTCCTGCTTGGGATGCTTCCTGACATTGTTCTAGGCAAGGATATTTTGGATTTGACGACAAAGCACAGGTAACAAAAGCACAAAAGCAGAGAAAGAAAAGTAGAAATTGCTAAGGAGATGGCTCAGAAGTGGAGGACTTGTGTAGCTCCCTGGGCTCAAATCCCAAATACTACCGAGAGAGAGAGAGAGAGAGAGAGAGAGAGAGAGAGAGAGAGAGAGAATTTTTGTATGTATGTAGACACGTACGGATGCACATATGACATGAGAGCGAAAGTACAACCAGGGTGACAAGATGGACTAATGGAGGGGGAGGGGGAGAAAAGGCATAGTGGGGGTTCTGGGAAGGAATATGTGTGGCATACAGCATATACTTGTGTGGAAATCTAAAGAATAAAAATTCAAAAGATAGCTGGGCAGTAGTGGCACACGCCTCTAATCCCAGCACTCGGGAGGCAGAGGCAGGCGGATCTCTGTGAGTTCGAGGACAGCCTGGTCTAAAAGAGCTAGTTCCAGGACAGGCTCCAAAGCCACAGAGAAACCCTATCTCGAAAACAAAAACAAAAAAAAATCAAAAGATAACAAATATTGGTGAAGATATAAAGACAAGAGAACCCTTACAGTGTTGGTGAGAATGAACCTATGAAGAAGAGAAACCTAATAGTGGTTGGTAAGAATCTGAATTAGTAGCTATTGTGGACAATGATATGGTGGTGCTGTGCAAGATTAAAAACATGGCTAGTAATGATCCAGCTACTGGGCACATATCTTAAGGAAATGAATTCAGCATACAGGAGACCATCTTCACTACCATGCTTACTGCAGCATTATTCTCAGAACCAAGAAATGGAAACAACCAGCACCCATAAAATCAATCACACTTAACAAAAACGTTGGTATACAGGGGCTAGGAGATTCGAGTGGAGTCATCCCTGCAATGCCTGGAACCTCAGCTCCCAGGGGAGTGGAAGACTGGAGGATTTCTGGGGCTTGCTGGCTTTCAGCTTAGCCAAGATGTGAGCCCGGTTCAGGTTCTGCCTCAGAGGAAGAGGCAGAGAGTGATGCTCCCTTCTGGCCTCCACGAGTAGGAGCATCTGTATACACAGGTGCATATGCACACACGCGCACACACTTCTTTAAAAGAATAGGAAAAGTGGTACACATACACAATGGAGTGCAATTCAACCTTTTACAGAATTCAGCCAGGCAGTGGTGGCACATGCACTCAGAAGGCAGAAGCAGGTGGATCTCTGTGAGCTGGAGGCCAGCCTGGTCTCAACCAGAGCTACACAGAGAAACCCTGTCTTAGAGAGAGAGTGGGGGGAGGGAGAGCGAGAAAGGGAAAAGAATGAAATTGTCAAGTGTGTCAAGATGGACGGACCAGGAGGACATTATACCAAGAGAAGTGAGCCAGGCACAGAAAGACAGACACTTCGCAGTTCTATCCACATGAAGAATGCTTAGAAGGCTGAGCTCGTAAACATGGAGTTGAATGGTAGCTACCATGGATGGAGGAGTGGGGATGACTAGTCAAGAGGTAGAAGGCTTCAGACAGGATAATCGTGCTGACCTATTGTACGGCTCAGTGGCCACAGTAAATGATATGTATGGCACGTTTAAAATTTTCTGGGAGAGCATCTGTCTTAGTCCATCTTGTTTCTGTCCGCACCACCACACATCAGGTAAATGATGAAGAAATCAGTTCTAGCTCTGGGCTGAGGGTGCCTCATCGGGTGAGGGCAGACCTAGACCTTTCCATGGTGAGAGACAGGGCAAGAGATTTAGCCAGACTGGCTCTGATGTCAGCCACTTTCATGATGATCCATTCACTTATTAATCAGCTAATTGCATGAATGGATACTACTTAGGGCCAAACCCTAATCACCTGTTAAAAGCTCACTTTGCCCCCCCTTAATATCCAGTAATGATGCTAAGATTTCAGAGTTCCCGGGGTGACTCATCCAAGCCCAAGCGAAGGGCAGAACTTAAATGTTCTTGATGCAAAAACCTGATTCGTGGATACGTGAGAATGGTGATTGATGGAGTGATGAGACCAAGTCAGGCTTGCCCAGCCTGTGAGCATGGCCCAACACAAAACTACTTAAAACATTGTGAGGTGAGCTTTTTTTTTTTTAAAATGGATTTCAAAATAACTCACTTGCATGATACTCAAGCATGAACCTTGACGATTAATGATCATGTTGCAATGTCAAAGGTTTGGACACTCCTCACACATATCCATATATCTGACAATCAAAGTTAGTATATGGGATTTTCTTTGTAACCAGACTGTAAAAAAAGCTAATAGAAATTCAAAGTCAAATGTACCCCGTAATGAAGGAGCTGTGACAGTTGATGGCTTCTGGGGAAGAGAGTTGGGTTTCCACACACAGGATCTATAGTCAGAACAAATTAGACTCCACAGATATCCAAAAAAGGAAAGAAAATGAAAAAAAAAAAAAGACGAAGACATGAAATTGACGGTAGGGAGTGGATATGGGAGGAATTACAAAGAGTAGGAGGTAAATATGATCAAGGAGCATTGCATGAAATTCTCAAGGAGTTAAAATATTATATTCAGGTAGGCTATGGGATGAGTCAGGGAAGGGAGGAGTCCTTGCATAACCTAGCTCATGCTTACCGCTTTTCAGCAGGTGAGGGGTCACGGGATGTGCTATGGTACCAGTACCAGGAGGTCTGAACTCATTAGACACTGTTACTTAGGAACTTTGACTATGAGAAATTAATTCTCTTTCCCTCACCCCTCCCTCTCTTCCTTCTTTTTTTCTTTAAAAACTTCTGGTTGGGTGGTGGTGCTGCACGCCAACACTCAGGAGGCAGAGGCAGGTGGATCTTGGTGAGTTCGAGGCCAGCATGGTCTACAGAGTTACAGGACAGGCAACAAACCTACAGAGAAGCCCTGTCTCGATAAACAAAACAAAACAAACAAAAAAAAAATAAATAAAAATTTCGATGGTTTAAAAGATTTGTTTTTATTGTTTATTTACATGCATGTGTCTGCCACATGGGTGTAGGTGTATGCAGAGGCCAGATATGGGTTTTGGAAACTGAACTCCAGTCTTCTGGAAGAGCAATAAGTGCTCTTAACTGCTGAACTATGTCTTCAGCCCTTCTGAGCTTTTTTTTTTTTTTCCCATCAGGGTTTCACATGGATCCCAGGTTGGCCCTAAACTAGCAATCCTTCTGCCTCCACTTCCTAAGAACTGTGATTAAAAAATGAACAAACCCCAAAACAAAGACAAAAAACTTGGGGGCTAGAGAGATGGCTTAATGATTAAGAGCACTGGCTGTTGCTCTTCCAAAGGACCTGGGTTCAATTCCCAGCACCCACATGGCAGCTCATAACTGGCTCTAACTCTAGTTTTAAGTGGATTGGACACCTTCATACAGACATATATGCAGGCAAAACATGAACGCACATGAAATAAAAATAAGTGAAAGTAAAAAAAAACCAGAAAAACAAAAAAAAATTTACTCTGTGTGTGTGCCATACAGGCATACTTTTCTATAAATCTAAAATATTTTGAGAGGCTGGAGAGACTGCTCAGTGGGTAAGAGCTGCATTACCTCTGTAGGTCCCAGAGCCTATATCTGGCTGCTCATAACTGCCTGTAACTCTAGCTCCAGGCGATCTAACGCCCTTTACTGGCCTCTGTGAGCACTGCAACTGTGTCTTAGAGTTTCTCTTGGGATGTGATGAAACATGACCAAAAGTAACTTGGGGCAGAAAGGGTTTATTTCATTTTACAGCACGTAGCCCGCCATCCAAGGAAGTCAGGGAAGGAACTCAAGGTAGGAACCTGGAGGTAGGAGCTGAATCAGAGGCCATGGAGGAACACTGCTGGTAGTCTTGCTCTCATGGCTTGCTTAGCCTGCTTTCTTATAGCACCTAGGACCACCAGCCCAGGATGACACTGTCCACAGTGGACTGGACCCTCCACATCAACCATCAATCAAGAAAATGCATCACAGGCTTGCCCACAGGCCAATTCAGGACATTGTCTCCATTGAGGTTCTCTCTCAAAATTACTCTAGGGGCTGTAGAGATGACTCAATGGTTAAGAGCATACTTGTGGAGGACCCAGGCTCTATTTCCACAGAGGTGCACACAACCATTCGTAACTCCAGTTCCAATGGATAACCTCTCTGACCTCCACGGGCACCAGGGACAGACATACATCAGCAAAACCTTTATACACATTAAATAAATAAACCAAAATGACTCTAGCTTGTATCAAGTTGACACCAAACAAGTCAGCACACCTCATGTGCACAAACCCCCTCTACATGAAAACACACAGACAAAAGTATTTCAAAAGTAAATTGCATATATGTTTACATCCATATATATGTCTGCATTCAAATGAATAAATATGATCTATAGAAGATTTATCAAAAAAATTACTCAGCACACCATGAAGGCTAATTAAAAATAAACAAGCATATAAGTTAACAAAGTTATATTGTGTCTGCAGAGCTGTGCTTTCTTGAGACTGCCTGATTAGCTGCTGTGTGTAGAAAGTATATTCCTCTCATTGTAAGTTCCCTGATGACTGCCTTCATTATCATAGGATGTAAACACCAATTAAAAAAAGTTTCCCATAAAACCCCCAGGGAGGATCCCAAGAGGCGTGGGTTAATGAGGTCTAGTTGCACTGCTTCCTCTGCTCCTGCCAACACTCCTTGTTCCCAGAAAGCCAAGCTGAGCTCCACAGCCCCACCCATTTGCAAGAGCCAGCAAGTGGCAAGAGACCAGGATGGGCTCGTGGGAAGCCGGGCATTCTTTTTAAACTGCATAAATGCATCCCCCTTGACAAGGAAACTAGATTCCCCCAATCCTTACCCTTCCCAGAGCCTAAGAAGGATCCTCTTAAGGTGGCTGTACTTGATACTCAAAACCCGAGTTGGCTATTATTTGAATCCATTGAGATGAGGCTTTCAATAGAGCAGGAAGATCCCCTGAAGGAGCCCAGAAAGTAATGAGTCCCTTGTTGATGAATCAACAATCATTCTCACTTTTCGATGAGGCCAGAGGATAATTAACCCCAGAGGCAATTAACCTCAGCCGATCCCATTAGGATCAATCACAGGTGATAGTATTTCTATTAGTGGACACGCACTCAATTACCAGGCTTGACAGAGCAATAGTGGTAATTCACACATGCCCTATGTTCATACCCATCCTCTGTCTCTATGCTAATCCCAGTCTTTATCACTTTCCTACTTCGGAGAGGAAGCAAGTTGGTGTGAACTGGAATAATCACAGCCAGGTCTTTGACAACCACTGGTGGCACAAAATACTTTAAGAAAGATGGCAGCCTGCAGTTTACACACAGACAGGCTTGCCTTGTGGGAGGAAAACCTTGTGTTCCAACAGCACACTATACCACAGGCCAGTTGCAATGGTTGTACCTGCCAACCACCACTGCTGTGTAGCAGGACTGGAATGGGCCCCTTCGCTCCCCTTTAAACCGAGTTGCCTGCCATGCTGAGTGCGAGCCAGAGCTCTGGATGCGGAGGCTCGGAAGGGAGCTGGTCTCTGCTTCCTTTTTTTCCAACTATGTAAAGAATGAACTTGGGTGGAAGCAGAGGCAAGGAAGTACGATTTTTGCCAAGCATTGTCCCTCCAGCGGGGAAAGGGTGGGAAGAATTTTCCTCCATTAGTTTGAAGACTAATTTGAAAGGCGTAAGTTTCCAGACAAGACTGGGTTCAGGCATGAAAATGATCATGGCTTTGTTGTGTAGCACTTTCCTCAGAACTGAAGCATTCTGACCAGAAAGGAGCTCCTTAAGACTAGAGAAGTTCGCCTGGCTTGGTGGCACACGCCTTTAATCCCAGCATGTGGGAGGCAGAGGCAGGTGGATCCCTGTGAGTTCGAGGCCAGGTCTACAAAGAGAGTTCCATGAAACCCATGACAGCCAGGGCTGTTACATAAGAAACCCTGTCTTGAATAACCTAAACAACAACAAGAACAAAAAATCCAAACCAAAATCCAAAACCGTTCAAACTAGGGAAGTTCTAATGAGACACCCACTGAGACTTGAGAAGTAAGCAATTCACAAGTCACAGGAAATCCCCGAAGCTTGTGAGATTTCCAAGTCTCTCTTTCCTCAGGAAAATTGCAGTAGAAAGGAGATTTCCACCTGCTGAGCTACCTTGACTCCTGCAGAGCACCAGGGTTCATGAGTATTCACCCATGCTGGGTCGTGGGGGGTTTTCAGTGAGGCAACTGTCTTTGAGTCATATATATCTTTTTTTTTCCTTTTTTAACCAGTTGGAAATTAATAGTCATATATATCTTGTAAGTAACCCCTCACCCATACTCCTGTTAATAACCCCAATAAACTCACTGGCTCATTGAGTTGGACTTTGGTGATATTGTTACATTGGTGTGTTGTTGGAGTAAACAGATGTTCACTCACCTCTCCTCAGGAACGGTGTCACAGAGCAGTCTTGTTGGAGATTGGATCTGTTTTCTACTGGCGATGCAACAAAGGAACATGAATTTGGTAGCTTAAAGGAAAGAGGAATTTAAAATGTCTTAAAGTTCTGTCCGTCAGAAGTCAGAGTGTTGGCAGCTTGTGTCCTTTCTGGAGACCCTGGGACACAGCACGCTTCCTGGCCTTGCATGCCCAACTGCCCTCCCACTTCAGGCTTATACTTGGTCCATCCTCCACCTGCAAAGTCAGCAGTGTGGGCTGAGTCATTGTGACACCCCCACGCCAGCTGCTCGTCTATTTCCTTCCACATGCGAGGACCCTGTGATTACATCTGACCAACCCAGGGCTCTGAACACCACTTCTGTAAGTTCTGCTGATAAGCAGCCTCATTATTTGTGCAACCTTAATCCTCCTTACCAAGTTAGGAAACACAGTCACAGGTTCTGGGGATTCGAATGTGGACATGTCTGGGGAGCCATTATTCTACATCACAGGTACCAGAGTGCATCAGTGGCCTTGAGACCAGTTTAGATTTTTGGTCATGGATTGGCGCTCACTACCTTTAGATACATTTTTCAGGGACCACAGGAGCATGAAAAATGTGCTTAACCTTTAAAATGTGTCTAACTTCTCACGAATGGTGAAAATGGTTTTTCTGTGGCTGCCAGAATCTGAAGAAGCCAAAAAGCAATCTGCAGTCTTGGGAGTTGGCATTAACATGGGTGCGGCTGCAGGGGTACTTACAAAGTCATTAGTGAGTAAGTGTGACTAAGGCATATGATTACACTTAAATGGTGTGGAGGAGACTGTAGGCTACAAATACAGTACAGACAAGCAAGGGACTAAACCAGGCCTTTAATTACTGAAGCTTGTTCTGTAAATTTTTTATAGAATAGTTTTTCAGTTATGAATGTCACACACATTCATTATAAAAACCATACACACACCTATATATATTTAATATGTATGTGTATATCATGTAACAAATACATGTTTATACAAATTTGTATTATATATACATGTATCAGAGGGCTAACAGATATGTGTAGACTGAAGTCAGGCGGCTGTTAAGGTGAAGAAACCAATTATTTTAACTTATAATGACTTCCTTAAGAAACTCCTAATGGGTGAGTTACATCTGTATTTTTCCTAGGTTTCTTATGTAAATACGATGCTTGTATGGATTTTATATATTCATCTTTGCAACACGACTATTCCCCCAGAAGAAATTTCTAGAAGTATAATTTCTGGGTAAGATACAATGTATGTGTGTGAATGTTTTAGATACATTACCAATTTTTCCCTCAAAATATGCCAGATTGCTTCACCCTGAAAATTCAGTAGTTAACAGAGTACTGTCATTTTAATTTACTTTTCCCCATGTGGATACAGCTATATTTTGAATATGTTTTTGTAATATATACATTTTATATCTAGATTTTGCCTATGAGAGAAAACATGTGATGTGTGTCTTTTTTGAATATGGCTCATTTCACTTAACATGGTAATCTCCACTTACATCCATTTTCCTGTATATGACATGATTTCATTCTTCTGTAAAGCTGAATTGTATGTGTATATGACACTAGAAAAAGAAATCTATCTGTTGATAGACACCTATGCTTAGTTCCATAACTAAGGCGCTGTGAGTCGTGCTGGAGTAAACACAGGTATGCAAGTGTCTCTGCGGTGTACAACGCGTGTGTCCTGGAATAGTGTAGCTAGATCACACAGTACTTCCATCTTCAGCTTTTTTCCCCCTTTGAGGAAGCTCCAAATTGGCTTCCTCAGTAGTTGCACTAATTTACATTTATACCAGCAATACATAAGGATTCTTCCCTTCTTCTAAATCTTTTTCTGTCTTTTTCTTTCTCTGTGCTTCTTTTTAAAAAGATTAATTTAGCTAGACATGGTCCCAAATGGCTTTAATCCCAGCACTCACAAGACAGAGATAGTCAGATCTTGGTGTGTTTGTGGGCAGCCTGGTCTACATAGTGAGTTCCAGGGCAGTCAGGGATATAAAGATTCATTCATTTCTATTTGATGGGTATGAGTGTTTTGTTTGAGTAATCCCCCTGTCAGTTCTTGGGATTATATCCCAAGTTACTGGAATCTTTTTCAGAACATCTGACTATGTTTACACCTTCAAAGTTCTAGTTCTTATATTAGGGCTTGGCCCCTTCCCTTCTCTTCCTTCATTCCCCCTCTCCCTTCCTTCTTTTCTTTCCTTTTCCTTCCCTTCCTCCCTCCTCTCTTTCCTCCCCTCCTTCCTTCTTTCTGTCCTTCCTTTCATTTTCTTTTCCTCTCTCCCTCCTTTCCCGCCTCCTCCTCCCTCCATCCCTCCCTCCTTTCTTTCCTTTCCTTCTTTTTGGGATAAGGTTTTGCTATGTAGACCAGGCTGGCCTTGAATTCACACAGATCTGCCTCTGCCTCCTGAGTGCTGAGACTAATGGTCTGGGCCGCCATGGCTGGCACATTGTCTTTGATCCAGTTTTCACTGAATTTTGCGCACAATGAGAGACAGGAATTCAGCTTTATTCTTCTAACACAACTATGTTATTCTTCTGGACATGATATCCCATCTCCACAGACCCATTCACAAAGCAAGTGCTAATTTCTTTTTTCTTTTCTTTCCTTTCTTCTTCTTCTTCTTCTTCTTCTTCTTCTTCTTCTTCTTCTTCTTCTTCTTCTTCTTCTTCTTCTTCTTCTTCTTTTTTGGTTTTTTGAGACAGGGTTTCTCTGTAGCTTTGGAGCCTGTCCTGGAACTAGCTCTTGTAGACCAGGCTGGCCTTGAACTCACAGAGATCCGCCTGCCTCTGCCTCCCGAGTACTGGGATTAAAGGTGTGCGCCACCACTGCCCAACTACAAGTGTTATTTCTATGATGCTTGTTTCTGTCATCTTTGGGGGGAAATGGAGGATGTGACCACAGGGGTTTATTCTGGGTCCTCTAGTCATTTCCTTTGCCTCTGTGCTGTGCCAGTACCACGATGGTTTTGTTACTGTAGCCTTGAAGTGTAGTTGCAGGTCAGATGCTGTGGTTTCCACCACATTTTCTTCTCTTGGGATTGTTTTTGTTGTTTGGAGTCTTTTGTGCTTCCATGTACTAAATAGGATTGTTTTCATTTCTTTGAAGAATGTTATTGAATTTTGAATATTGCACTGGATTTGCAGATTGCTTTTGATAATATAGCCTACTGGTATTAATTCTGCCAGTCAGTGGGTGTGGAAGATCTTTCCATCTTCTAGTGTCTTTTTCAATTTCTTTTTTATGTTTTATTTAAAGTTTTTGCTCTAGAGGTCTTTCACTTCTTGGCTTGGTTTATTTCTATATTTTTCTTTCAAAGCTATTGGGAATGGATTTTTTCCCCCAGATTTCTTTTTCAATATGTTTCTTGTTGGAATGCAGAAAAGCTTCTGGCTCCTGGAACTTGGTCATGCTGCTTTGCTGAAAGTGTAAGTTCTAAGGGTTTTCTGTTGGAGTCCTTAGGATCTTTTAGGTTCAGAATCACATTGTCTGAAAATAGAGAGAATTTGAATTCTTTCTTATTTGCATCTTATTTTTTATTTTGCTTTATTGTTCTGGCTAAAATATCTAGCATTCTATTGAATAAAAATGGGGAGAAGGGATACCCTTGACTGACTCTTTTTAAAAAGCTTGATTGATCAATTGATTGACTGAGATAGAGTCTCACTATGCAGCCCTGGGTAGCCTCATAGAGGCTAGCTGCCTTTGCCTCCCAAGGGCTGGGATGAAAGGCATGTACCACCATGCCCAGTTAAAAAAGTTATTTTCATTTGTGTGTATGTTTATGTGAGCATGTGCCATGTGTGCAGGTGCCTGAAGTGGTCAGAAGAGGGCATCAGATCCCACGGAGCTGGAGGTATAGGAGGTTGTTAGCCACTCAGTGTAGGTGCTTGGAACAGAACTCAAGTCCCCTGGAAGAGCAGCAAGTGATCTTAGCCACTGAGCCAGCCTCTTTGCCTCATTTTCAGTATTAGAGAAACTGCGTCAGCTTTTCTACATTTAGTATGTTGGTTATAATCTTTACTATAGGTTATTGTCTAATATGCCTTCCATTGTATCATGCTGTATTGTTTTTATTTCTAGTTTTTTTTAAGGGATTTTTATCTTGAGAGGATGTTGGATTTTTTATAAACCTTATCTTTATCTGTTGGGATGATCATATGATTTCTTTCCCAGAGTGTACTCATGCATTGTGCTACTTTATTGATTTATGTATGTCAAATCATCCTTGCAAACCTAGAATGAAATCTAACTGATCACAGCGTGCGATCTTTCTAATGTGTCATCAAATTTAGTTTGTTGTTGCAAGTATTTGTTGAGAAATTTTGCATTGATGTTCATCAGGGAAACTGGTCTATTTTATTTCCTTTTTCTGTGTGGTGGTTCAGTCTGTATCTGGGTTTGGCATCAGGGTAATACTGACTTCATATGATAAGCTTGTCCATGCTTGTTCTCTTTGTATTTTATGGAACACTTTAAGGCGTATTGGTGCTATCTCTGATTTACAGGTCTGTCAGAGACTTTGGTTGTTGTTGTTTTTTGAGACAGGGTTTCTCTGTGTGGCCTTGGCTTTCCTGGAACTCACTTTGTGGATCAGTCTGGCCTTGAACTCACAGAGATCTGTCTGCCTCTACCTGAGTGCTGAGATCAAAGTGTATGCCACCACTGTCTGGCTATTATTTCAGTCCAGGCCTCGCTATAGATCAGTCATGTGCTGATTTTCAACTTGTTCTTCCTATCTTTCTAAAACCTTGAGAGGCATCAATGAATTATTTATCTGAAATCTCTAATTTTTTTAATGGATGAACATGTAGCTATAAACTTTCCTCTTAGAACTGACTTTGTTGAATCACAAAGGTTCTCTTATCCTTTCATTTTTATTTTAGTCTAAGAATTTTTGTTTCCTGATTTCTTCAATGACCAGAGTTCACTACCCATGCATTTGTATGATTTCATTTGCTGTTGACTTCCAGTTTTATCCCATTATTATTTGATAAGATAAAATATATTATTTTGATTATTTTTATATTTTTCTTGTTTCATTTTCATGTATGTGCAGTGTGCATGCTTGCATGTATGTGTACGCATGAGTATGTGGGTACACATGAAGTAGATGTATGAAATCATCCACCTTCTCTCTTCTACCTTGTTTATTGAGGCAAGGTCTCTTAATGAAACCCTGAGCTCACAGAGAGGGCTAGTCTTGCTATCCAGTTTATTTTGGAGATCCCTGTCTCCACCTTTGCAGGCAGGAATTGCAGGAGGGCTACTACACCCATCCAACATTGACACGAGTTATAAGAGACCCAAGCTCCGATTCACATGCGTGTGTAGCAAGCACTTTAGCCACTGAGCCATCTCCCCAGCCCTTATTTTGTATTTGCCAAGGCTTGCTTTGTGTCCTGAAATATGATCTACTTTAGAGAGGGTTCCACGGACTGTTGAGAAAACTCAGATTCCACAGCTGTTGGAAGGAATATTCTGTAGATGTAACACAAGTCTTCTTGATCTATGGTACACCTTACCTCTGAAGATTCTTGGTTAATTCTCTCCATCATCTATCTGTCTTTCTGTCTGTCTGTCTGTCTGTCTATCTATCTATCTATCTATCTATCTATCTATCTATCTATCTATCTATCTATCTATCTATCCATCCATCCATTAATCCTTCCATCCATCCATCTTTCCTTTCTTCTATCCACCCACCAACCCATCCATGCATCCATCATCTATTGAAGAGTGTGGCATATTGAAGGCACCCACTATTGTTGTATTTGGGTCCATCTTTCCTCTCTCTGTTTAGTGTCTGCCTTGTGAAGTCTAGTGTGCCG
Organism: Ondatra zibethicus; assembly: GCA_004026605.1. Lineage (NCBI taxonomy): Eukaryota > Metazoa > Chordata > Mammalia > Rodentia > Cricetidae > Ondatra > Ondatra zibethicus. The sequence continues at coordinate 140,914 of PVIU01002545.1, read as the reverse complement.
ATGTCTGGTGTATATACATTTGCAGTTTCTGCACCTTTTAATGGATTGTTGCCTCTATAACATGCACTGCCTTCTCTACTTTTTCTGACTAATTTTGCATGTGGCTACTCTTGCTTGGCTTTGCTTCCTCTTGCTTGGTGTATCAACTTCCACTGTATGCCAGTCTGAGTGTACCTTTGCCAGTGAGCTGTGTTTTCTTGGAGACAGCAGATAGTTGGATCTTGTTTTTAGTCTCATTTAGTCTGCATCTTTTAATTTAAGACTACAGTTATGGTTATTATTGAGATCCTGTAACTTTCCTGGTTGTTTTTCTGGTTGAGTAGACAATAGTCGGTGTATATTTATTTGGCCAACGTCTTGCTAGGTGACCTGGTACTTGCTATGTAGTCCTATTTGTCACAAACTCACTGTAATCCTCCTGCTTTCACTCCCAAGGGCTAGGATGACCAGCTGAGCGCCACATCCATCTTTCTTTTGTACTTTCTGATGCTCTTTTTCTCATTGTCCCTTCAGTGAAGACAGGGAAAGGGTGGTGAGCAGCTGGGGATGGACTTGCCCCCCTTCCTTTGATCCAGAGCTTCTTGCGATTCCATGAGTGACAGTGGTGAGAACAATGGGAGTGAATTCAGTTTTTCGTAAAAGGCCCCTTTGGGGCTGGAGTTTAGCTTAAAGGTGGAATGTTTGTTTAGTATGTACAGGACCCTTTATAAAAAAAAAAAGTGAGACCCTGAGTTCAATCTTCAGCACCACATAAGCACACCATGGACAGTTTGAAGCCAGTCTCATCTACATTAGACCTTTCTCCTCCACCAGAAAAGGGTAAAGTTTTGAAACCCGGGTCCTCATATCTGAGGTAAACTCATAATCCTGAGGGCATCTCCAAGTTCAAGATGCAGACTCCCCATCCCAAGTCCAGGCTCTGTGTGCAGCCTAACTTTCTGTCTCCACCATCTATCTCAGTATGTTTCTTTCTCCACCTAGACTCCCAGCCTTTGCTTTTCACTCCTGCTTGGCCACTCCTGGAGTTATCAAAGCAGTGTTACTTCACTAAATGCACTCTTGCAAATGGCAAACAAAAGGCAAACAGGCAGGCAGGAAGAAGGAAAGAAAAGGAAAAAGAATGACCCCTACTTGTCTCCTTCATCCCTGGGTCACAGTTTTATTTTAAGAGTTGTTTTTTGGGGCTGGAGAGATGGCTCAGTGGTTAAGAGCACTGACTGCTCTTCCAGAGGACCCGGGTTCAATTCCCAGCACCCACATGGCAGCTTATAGCTGTCTGAAGATCCAGTTGCAGGGGATCTGACACCTTCATACCAATGCACATAAAATAAAAGTTAAATAAACCATAAAAGATATTTTAAAAAAAAGAGTTGTTTTCATTTTTATTTATGTATGTCTGTACACACAAGGTCAGGTGCTTACAGAGGCCAGAGGAGAGCATCTGATCTCCCTGGAACTGTAGTTACAAATGGTTTTGATGCACTCAGGGGGAACTAGGAACAGAACTTGGGTCCTCTCTGAGAGCAGCTAGCTATTGCAACCATGGAGCCAGCTCTCTAGTTCCTGGCAGCCAAAAATAAAGTGATGATTTAATAGATAATGATATATATTTGTGCTATACCTATAGACATTGAAACTGTGTTTGTTTAAAAAGTATATATTATTTCATATTCTTCAGTAGTCATTTTACTTTTGTATCAGTGTTATTAATACCATAAAACAAAACCAGGACCTGTTAAGAGTGGCACCTAGCTGGGTGGTGGTGGCACACGTCTTTAATCCCAGCACTCGGGAGGCAGAGGCAGGTGGATCTCTGTGAGTTCGAGACCAGCCTGGTCTACAAGAGCTAGTTTCAGGACAGGCTCCAAAGCTACAGAGAAACCCTGTCTCAAAAAACAAAAAACAAACAAACAAAAGAGTGGCACCTAGTAACAAATAGTAGTGTAATTAACAATTACACTAATTAATTGGGGGAACAGTACATAATAATATTTTTAAACATTTTTTGGTTCTTTCTTAGAAGAATCTTTAAAATGACTTAAGATAAATATTTGAATTTTGTATGTGTGTGTGTGTGTGTGTTCATGCATGTGGGTGTGAAAGTGTGCAGGTAGCTGCACACATGCGTGCCGATATGGGTGAAATCCAGAGTACAACCTCAGGGTTTGTAGCTCAGGGCTGTCCATTTAGTTTTTGAAAGAAGGTATCTTGCTGGCTCAGATCTCTCCAAGTAGGCTGACTACCTACCAAGTCGATGGATCCTCCTGTCTCAGCCTCCCCAGTACTGGGACTGCAAGCGTGTGGCACCATGCCCAGGTTTGTTTTCAGCTGAGTCCTGGGATCTAACTCATCCTCCTGCTGTTGTGGCAAGAACTTTCCTGACTGAGGCATCTCACCAGCCATGATATTTAAATTCTGCAGACTATATTAGTGCACTTTGGGCTTTCTCACCTCAAACAGCTACCCCTGAACTGCAGGACAGTTTTGAATGTGTGGGAGGGACACCCAAATGTTGTCTTAGCCTGACTCACTGTCACAATTATTACCTCAAGCGTTCCTTACATTAATTTCTTTTGTTTTGTTTTTTGAAACAGAGTTTCACTGTGTAGCCTTGGCTGTCCTAGAACCTTGAGCTGTAGATCAGGCTGGCCTCAAACTCAGAGATTTGCCTGCCTCTGCCTCCTGAGTGCTGGAACTAAAGGTGTGCCAAGCCTGGCTCTCCTTACATTCTTTTTTAAAACTGTTTTTGTACGTCCTCTTTCACAGCAGGGTTCCAGATACAACTAGAAATGGTTTTCTTTTCCAGCCGTGAACTTTGCCTCTTATTTCAATACACGACTTATGCCTTACCTTTGCCAATCTTTCCCCATCCGAGAGTCATTTCCTTCTTGGTAATATGGAGATTAGGTTGGTGAAAGGTGGCAATGGAAGGGACAAAGCCAGAGCTGGGTGAAGCTGAGGGATGAGGCTTGTGTGAGTGTGGCTTAGTGAGGACCATGAGGAAGTCTAACCTGGGCACAGAGAGCACCCAGTATAAAGGCCCAGAGGTTGCAGCCTGCCCGGACTACTTAGAGATATGAAGGAGGTAAGAGCAAAGGAGGCTGAAGAGCAATAGAGGCAGAAACACGTGGGGGCCCCGGCCCCTGATTTGTCCTCTTGCTGAATGATGACGCCAAGCAGGGGAGGGCAGATCAAGGATGCAGCCCATGACCTAACACATCCACAAATGAGCCCCGTGGCAGCTTTGAGACTTAAACTTGATTTTGCCTCATCCAAACAAGTCTCACTGTAAGTAGAGAGGTGGACACTCCTGGGTGTGTCGGGCAGGAAAGCTGGGCAAGGGCAGGCCACACCCAATATTAGTGACACAGGAATGGGGACAATTGCTGCCAGAGACACCTGAATAGACGCCCGAGGCAGAAACATACCAGCATGGCATCCGCAACAGAGCTCTACCAAACGTGCCTTCACCACGTGTGCCTACACCGCATGGTCCTCCACGTGTGCCTCTGCCGCACGCTCCTCCACGTGTGCCTACACCGCACGCTCCTCCACGTGTGCCTCCTCCATGTGTGCCTCGGCTGAGCACTCTCCGCCACGTGGGCCTCTGCCACACACGCTTCGCCACGTGGGCCTCTGTGGCAAGCTCCTCCACCTTCCGCCGCATGCCCCTCCGTGTGGGCCTTCACTGCGGTAGCCTCCTTCATACCATATGAGCCTCTTCCATGCACAGTTCAACCACACATACCTCTGTCACGTGCACAGCCTCCCACATACCCACCCCTCCACATACATTCCCTCTCAACTCCACTCACAACTTTCTAATACTCCGAGTTTCCTAATTTGCTTTGATTTTTCTGATTAACACGATCAGGGGTGCTTCACTCTCTGTTTGGCCTTCATTACACTGCGGTCACATAATGGCCAGAGCCCTTTGCCTACCTTCTTAACTCTGCAGTTATTTAAGCCTATTTTGGGGGGGGGAGATGAAGGCATGAGCCTGAGGGTTGCTGGAATGGTGGGTTCCTTGTTCCTCGTGACTCTCCACAGATAGAGACTCCCGTAGGCCAGGACCCGTCCTTTTGGTCATTTGGTAGGCACTCTCTTGTTTCTACACTGTGATTGTCACTGGGCTTTCTAGTCCAGGAAGAGTGCAGTATCCTTTGCGTTTCGTCCTGCCGCCTGCTCTCTGATCTCCTGGAGGCATGCAGCACTTGGTGTTTTGTTGCTCATTTTCTCAATCAGTTCTTAGCACTAATGAAGGACTGTGGAAGGAGGGAGAAGCTCCAGGAAAGCCTCCCTTTGGTCCTGGTTTCAGCCCAGGATGAATAAGGATTCTTCCCATAGCCCCTTTCATAATGAGTACTCGAGGCTGCTCCAAGGAAGGGTATCGGAGGATATGTGGGTTGGCCTAGACACAGATGGGCAGTTTTTCTTGCAGTGACACTGAAGAGTTGGGGGTCTCACATAAATCGGTGATCTGGAGGAGGCAGTGGAAAGAAAAAAGGCAAGAGAGGTCCAGAGCAACGAGGATAGAGCCAGGTGGGGGCTGTGACCCCTGAGGAGGCGCTATAACAAGTAGGAGGGGAGGGAGACCGGAAGATGCAGACCCATTCTTGAACAATCCCTGCAGTAGTGCTGAGGTTTAAACTTCATTCTGGCTCTGTCCGTACAGATCTCACCAGGGCAAGCATGTGGAGCCGTACCTCGACGGCTCCATGTAGCTCTCATTCGCAGTCTTCTTCCACCAGCGTCTGCCAGGGCAGGGACCCCCCCAACCCCCGTCCTCCATTTGCACTGATGCTATCTCTAGAAAAGAAGCTTACCAAGAGGGCCTGGGACTGTGACCTTTGAAAACCCAGGCAGGGGTTCACAGGTCCTACTACCCACCTGTCGAGGGCCAAAGGCAGCCTGCCTTCTTGCCCGCAACAGGGATGCTTTCCCAGATGTTTCAGCCTTATGGAGGATGAGGCTAAATGACCCACAGTAGGACTGGAATGCAGGTGAGTGGGGGTGGGGTGGGTGGGAGTAGGGGTGAGGGATGGGGGTGAGGGAGGAGGGTGAATGATGGCATATAAGTGCTGAAGTTCTAGCAGGCAGGAAGGTGGGGCCAGGGCACCTTGAGCTCCAATGATGGGAATTCCCAGCCAGCCACACCAAAGTCATCCAGGAAGAGGGACTCACCCTTGCCTTTGTCTCAGCACCATCACACCCACCCCCAGACAGTCATCGCCTTTTGTGTCCCTCTCTTCTCTCACCTACTGTTTGCCTTCATTTCTGAGATCAGTAATCAATGGTTTGGCCAACATTCTAATCTAAATGAGAATTTGAATATTCATGAGTGGATGAATGGAAAAATGCACAATGGGATATGACTAAGCCCTGGAAAGGAGGGAAAGTCTCTAACATAGCTGAGCCCTGAGGACATTAAACCAAGAAAAACAAAGGAGTCTCACATAAACACACACAAAAAAAGTGGGAGGCGAGTCTGCTTGTATAAGGTGATGCAGGACAGACATTACCACAGAAGCGCTAAATGCCATTGAAGTGAACACTTAAATATGATTACAGCAGGGGCTGGAGAGAGGGCTCAGCAGTTAGGAGCCCTGGTTGCTCTTTCATTGTACCTGAGTTCTGCTCCCAGCGCTCACAACAGGCAGCTCATGACCACCTGTATCTCCAGCTCCAGAGGATCTGACACTCTCTTCTGGGCTGTGTGGGCACCTGCACTCTTGTGTACTAACATACACACAGATACATCCACACAGACATACACGCACATGCACACACACAACTCAAAATAAGGCAAATCTTTTTTTAAAAATGCATAAAACAGGGCTGTGGCTGTAGCTCAGCTGATAGAAAATGTTTGCCCAGCATGTACGAAGCCCAGAGTTCCATCCCTAGCACTGCAAAACCGGGCATGGCAGCACACACCTGGCATCCCAGCACTTAGTACTGAAGGAGAAGGAGGGAGGAACACAAGTTCAAGGCCATCCTTAGAGACACAGGAAATTTAAAGGCTGATCTAGGCTACCTGAGACCTTGTATCAAAAAAAGGAATAAAACAATAAATTTCAAGTTATGTATATTTTATTGTAAAAGCATATTTATATTTTTCAAGTGGAGATGTATTCCTGGAAGACTCCCCCTCAGTTCTACCAGAGGAACAGATGTGTCAAAGAGTCAGAGGTCATACTTTTTTTTTAAAGATTTATTTGTTATGTATACAGTGTTCTGCAGGAAGAGGGCACAAGATCTCATTATAGATGGTTGTGAGCAATGTGGCTGCTGGGAATTGAACTCAGGACCTCTGGAAGAGTAGCCAATACTCTTAACCTCTGAGCCAACTCTCCAGTTCCCTCACTAGCCATTCTTAATCTCACCTATACCAGACAAAGTCAACAGTGTCAATGAGGAAACTGATGCTCATTGTCCTCATCAGCTTCCTGTTGCCGTGACAAAACAGTATGACTAGAAACAATCTGGGGGTAAAAAGCTTTATTTGGCTTATATTTCACCATCCAAGTCCATCACTGAGGGATGTCAGGGCAGGAACTCAAGCAGCAGCAGCTGGAGAAACCACAGGGGACAATTGCTTACTGGCTTGTCTCCCTTTCCTGCACTCAGCCAGCTTTCTTCTACAACAGACACCACATGCCCAGGGTGGCCCCACCCATAGTGGGCTGGACCATCCCACATCAACCATCCATCATTCTAGACAGTGTCCCACACTCCTGCCCACAGGCCAGTCTGGAGGAGGCGATTCCTAGGGTGAGGTTCTCTCTTCCCTGGTGATTCTAGTTTGGGCAAAAGGGCAAAAGCTAACCAGCACAGGCAGGTAGGTCAAGAGATGTGACCAATGTCATGTCGCTGCTGGGAAGTCAATGTTACCTTCAGACTTCAGAATGCCAGCTCCTTGTTAGTGGCTGTCATCTTTTGCCTTGTTCATGCAGCACCTCTGAAGATTCATGGTGGAAGTCCGGCCTGTCTGAACTGGTGCAGGCAAAGGGTTGCTTGGGCTTGGAGTTCAGAGCAGGGCTTCTGGGACACAGGTGCTTTGGGACAATTTCCAGTGTCCTGCTCCTGGGCATCACAGACGTGGGCAAGGGTTTCCCTACTCACAACTCCTGCTGCCACCAGGGAGATGAGAAATTCTGAGGGGCTGCCTCCCAGGACCTGCCGTTCCCGGCCATCCTGGTCCTACTGTATCCCTGTGTACAGAAAACTTCACAGGAAAGCAACATAGCCAGCTAGCTTCTGAATGTCTCTGCATATGGAGGAAGGGCAATGGGGGACAAGCCCAGGGGTGCCTGGAAGTTGAGCCAAGGTCACAACTATGGTGGGCATGCAAGATGATGAGGAAGGATAGCTTCAGGCTCCAATCACTTGATGATCAATGGAACCAAGGCATATGTCTGTGGCTTGTATGATGGCTACGACCTGCCCATTAGGAAGGGCAACCTGTTGTATAGACCACATGTTTAAGGATAATCTCACCTGATAATGCCTCCACAGTCACACCCAGAAATTATGCCAGTAGGTGGCCAGGTCTAAACCAAATGATGCACAGAATTAACCATCACAGAGAGACGCTGCTGTGGCGACATTTATATACTTGACAGAAGTGTCTCAGACACTGCCTGAAATCCGTCAATGCCCTTGCTGTCCTGTTATCATGCTGGAAGCCATATTTTAGGTTATTGTTCCAGTTGTATGTCACAAAACAGCCGAATTTTCTTGTCTGTTATGCTACACTAAGCTCATGCCGTGTTTTGACGCTTGTGCATGTGTGCGTCATGAGGCCGATGTCCAGTGTCTTCCTTCATTACTTTTTACTTGCTTTTCTCTAAAAAATGTTAAATGTATATGGGTGTTTTGGCTGCATGCAGCACTCACAGAGGTCAGAGGAGGATGCCAGATTCCCTGAGACTGGAGTTACAGACAATTATGGGTACTGGGAATCCAATGCAGGTCTTCTGAAAGAGCAGCCCATGCTCTTAACTACTGAGCCATCTCTCCAGACCTCATCTTATCTTTGGAACCTGTCTGTAACTGAATTTGGAGTTCATTGATTTAACTATATGCTTAGCTGATGTCTCCAGGGACACCGCCTGTTGTCTCTGCCTCTCCAGTGCCAGGATGCAGATGTGCATCACCACACCCAGCTTTTTATGTGGGTGCAGGCATTAAACTCAGGTCCTAATGCTTGGACAGCAAGCGCTCTCGTGCACCAAGCCTAACCATGGCCAGTTTCAGGGCTGCTGTTTTGATTGGCGGTGTGTTGTATCCTCACAGACCCTCTGCTGTACTTTGATGTCTTCTTGCTTTTAAGTGAGATTGAAATGGTTACCTTTCTTCTTACCTGATTGCTCTATAATGTGGAAGCACTACTTGATAATTCTTGTTTCCAGGAATACATGGTTATTTTCATAGGGCCAGTAAGGGGCGGTCCTCATTGTAAGAGGACAAAGCTGAAAATGTTACTTATGTTGCAACCACTTGGAGAAGACTACTGTGTTTGCTAATAACTCACGAAGAGTGGTACAGGCAGGCAGATTTAAAGAGCAAAGCCTGACTTTATGGAGCTAATACTTGCCAAATGAGTGTGGAGTTTACCATGGAGTGGGGAGGGGCATCCTGAAGCCCCACCCCTCCCCAAGGATCTACCTACACACAGCTAATGGTTTCTGGAAGAGAGACATTTTCTTTAGTGGTGTAGCTGCTCGGAAACTGACCCTTCTCCTGCAAGCAACCCTAGTGAAACTCCCCAGTTCACAGAAACAAAAAGACTCGAAGTAGAAGAGGGATGGGCTGGGAAGAGGTGGGAGTCAGCGGGAATGGGATGGGACAGAAGTGAATATGATTAAAATACATTATGCACAAGTGTGATAATGTCCTAATGAAACCTATTATTATGTGTAACTAATATATGCTAATTTTAAAAGAAGCTAGTCTGGAACCTGCCTTTCAGAATTCCCAGCATCTTAGGTGAGTAAGTTCACTTCCTGTAAGTTCCAAGCCCCAGGAGTCTTTGGGAAGAGACTCACCCAAACCTACCAACACTGAAGAAGAAGTCTAGGAGAGAGTCCTTGGTAGAGTGTCCTGGCCTCAAGAGGCTTTGCAAAGCTGGTCTGAAGTGTCAAGGATCGGCCTTGACCAAAATACTTCTTACCAGGGTAGGGGCATGGGAGTTGAAGAAATATAAGTAAAGGATATGAAGATGCATAAAAATAATAAGACAGAAAACATAGAAAGTATCCGGAGGGCATTCCAGTGATTACTGAAACCCTGAAATCCCCGTGTTTATTTTCCCACAGCTTTTATACCCAATGTAAACTTGGGAAGAAGGTAACAAAAGACTTTATTAACATGATACAAAGGACAACTCACACAGTCTAAGGCCTTATCACTCTGAGACATCAAATTCTTAGCATTCTGGGTAGCTAAGGGGCTAAAGACCCACTCTTCCCTAGGTGACCTCACCGTAACAAAAGAAGGAGCAGAAGTACATTTACATATTCTGACCACCTGTCAGGATGGCACTGAGCTATCTTAATTTCCGAAGAGCCAGGCAGCCACCTCCTGAGTTAGGAGGTGCTCCAAACCGGCAGACAAGGTAGAAATGGGCCTGCATCTTTTGGGTCTCCACACTCAAGTCCCTTGTGTGACCTTCCGGTAAAGAAATGTTGAAAAGGCCTGTGCCATTCATTGCCATTATTGATATGTTCCTGACAAATGTGGTGGCCTCTGCCTGTCATCCAAACACTCAGGAGACAGAGGACGATTATGAATTCCTGGTCAGCATGGGCTACAGAGTGAGTTCCAAGTTAGCCTGGACTAGAGTGAGAATCTACCTCAAAAAACCACAAAAAACAAACAGGCAAAAACCAATTGGCAAATATAACGAAATTAGACCTGTTTGGTAAATGAGAATGACCTTACATTGGTTATAGAAGTGACGGAGGCTAGGGAGATGGCTTTGTGGTTAAGAGCCCATGCTGCCCTTTCAGAGGACCTGAGTTTAGTGCCCAGCATCCACGTCGGGCAGCTCACAATTGCCTGTAAATGCTAGCTCCAATTGCACCCTCTTCTGGCCTGTGTGGGCACTGTGTTTAAGTGCATATACTCCTGCACAGACACACATGTATATACATAATTAAAAATAATGGTGCTAACACACCTTTAATTCAAGTACTTGGGAGGCAGACATAGGTAGATCTCTCTGATTTTTGAGACCATCCTGTTTTACAGAGTGAGTTCCAGGACAGCCAGAGCTACATAGTGAGACTCTGTCTTGAAAAACCAAAATAAAGAAATAAATAGAAAAATAAAATAAAAATAATGAAGTTGGACAGATAGTTCAGTGGTCAAGAGCTCTTGCTGGACTTACAGATAACTCAGGTTCAGCTGAGCACAAATTTCCCTTTCATAGTGTAATGGGTTAAGTAAAATGCTGTGGATCCCCGAGTGGCTGGGGATAGTGGGCCATGTGGTGGCAGGCAGTGAGCAGGGAGTCCTGAGAGCAGCCAATCCCAGGCAGGGATGGTGCACGAGACCACAAGGAGAGACAGACAGATGGGCATGCCACGAGACCACACCGCAGGCCTCTGAAGGTGGCTGGTCCTGGGCAGGGAGCACCGAGGGCGAGAGACAGAGACATGGATATGCATGCCATGCAGGGTGAGGTTGGATTTTTGTTTAGTGGGTTATGGAAGAGAAGAGGGAGAAGGAGAGAAGAGCAGAGAGAGAGAGAGAGAGAGAGAGAGAGAGAGAGAGAGAGAGAGAGAGAGAAGGGAGAGACAGAAACTGCCTCTTTGAGAGGGAGATAGAAAAGGAAGGAACTCAGGCTGGAAGCTAAAGATTAGCCTGTCTCAGTGTGTGTGGGGGGAGTGGGCGTAGCTTGTCTCTTAAAGGGACAGAACAGATCATTACACATAGGACCCAAGTTCAGTCCCCAGCACTCACACAGGAGCTTAGAACATCCCCCAACTCTAGTTCCATGGCATCCACTGACCGCCAAAGGCACCTGCAAGCACATGGTACACATAAACTCATGTAGACACGCATACAGCCACACACACACACACATAATAACAAAACAAATCTTTTAAAAATAGGGTGACTGTAAGCAGAGATTGTGTGCTTCAGTAGAAAGATGTGTGTTTCCCGTGGAGTCTCAGTAGAAAGCTTCAGTAGAAAGCTACGTGTCTCCCGTGGAGTCTCAGTCCACGCTGCTTCCTCTAGAGTCTGGCTTCCGTGCTCCAAACTGACATTTCTGGTTCCTCTCCCCACTCCTGATTTGGAGTCAGTTCTCACACAACCCAATAGCTGCCTGCTTATCTGTCCGTCTATCCAATGAGAACTGATGTTGTCCTTTCCTCCTAGTCCTGAAAGCGGATGCTGGGTGACTTGACTGAGGTTTCAGCGACTGTCCTGCTACCCTGGGGCACCCAGAGAACTAGCAGGAACCCCCAGCACTATGTCCAAAGTGTGCCCCTGCTACCCTCATTCTGACCATCAGAAGATGCTGTATGCCCAACAGAAACCTCACCCAGCAGTCCTCTGTGTTCAGCAATGCTCTGTTCTCTTTTCATTTCCACACAAGCCCCGCCCCCCACTTCATGAAGTGTACGGCAGGCCATCAAATGAGAAATAGACTCGAATCATTCAAAAGAAACAAGTCTCCTCTTGAAAGACAGGGGACCTGACCTCAGGCTGTGCCCTGCTCTGTGTTCCTCCATTGTGCAAAACAGTGACATTTTTTAGGTTGTGCTTTGCCCCGTTCTGAAGCAGCTTCTGGTTCCTTTTTTTTTTTTTTTTTTTTTCAGGCAGCCTCTCATTATGTTACCCTGGCTGGTCTGGAACTTACTTTGTAGACCAGGCTAACCTTGAACTCATGGAGATCCACTGTCTCTGCTTCCTAAGTTCTGGGATTAAAGGTGTGAGCCACCACACCTGGCTTTGACTCCATTTTGAGAATGAGGGTGACTCCACAGCCCGGTGGACAGGTGGACACCACCATGTGCCTGGCACCTCCCCCACAGCACAAGCTGGTCAAATCACTCTCTCCTGAAGGTCCGAATGGTGCTAGATTGAGACTGTAGGAAGACACCTGTGTATTAAAATCAAGTAGAAATTCCAGACTTGAGAATTTAGCAGACACACAGATTCTAGAAAGGTTATAACATGCTCCTCTAGATCCCACAAAGAGGAGGGCGGCTAACACTTTGGGAGCCCCACCAACTTGCCTGGTATGTGTATCAAGTGACTTTCTGGCATAATATTCTCCACCATCTCAGGAGCTTCAGCTCAGTTCGGTCCTGCCGTAGATATGGCCAACACGAACTGCCTGTTTGCTTGTTCATCCATCTGAATCTGCTGTCCACCCGTCCATCTGCCAGTTTGTCTGAACCTGGTCTAACCCTTCGCCTCCACTGCCTCTATCACACCTTAGCTCTGTAGCTCACAAGCTGCGGCGTCTTGTACACACAGAACTCTGTCACGCCGCCTGGAAACCCTTCGAGTTCTGCTGTGGCCTTTCAGCCATCTGTAGTCACTCTACATACAAACAGGTGATTGATTGATAGATAGATAGATAGATAGATAGATAGATAGACAGACAGATGGATAGATAGACGATGGAAGGATGATGGAGGGATGGATGGATGGGTACATTTATTTACTGTGTTATATAATATGTGGTTTGAGAGTTAATACTAATCATTAATATTGTAATGAAAGAACCTGTATTTGTCTTGGCCAGGTTACCAAGGGAAGCTGAACTGCTTGGCGAATGTCTGTCAATGAACAGAGTGTACCTTATGAATTTATTGTTAATAAATGATCAATAAATCCTGACATTATAGAAAAACACAAATGCTTGTTTCAGGCAGCATGCTTATGACTGGGGTGCAAACAAAGACTCTCCCCTTTGACCTAACAAATCTGACTCCACCAAATCTTCTTCCTGATAAGTCAGCGTACCCCAGATCCTGCCCTGGATATATGATCACACTTCGTATCTGCATCTCTCAGAACCCATCCACCTGGCCTGCCTTCAGCATTCTTATTGATTCGGTACAGAGAGAATCCCCTTACCCTCCATGTCTCTTCTTAGTCATTCTGTTTTTTGTTCAAATTGTGTGTGTGCGTGTGTATTCATGTCACTGTGGATGCATGAGTGTGCATGTTTGTACATGCATGTGGAGGCCAGAGAACAATCTGGATGTCATTCCTCGGAAGCCACTGGTCTCACTTTGAGGCACGGACCCTATGTGGCTGGGAGCTCACTGAGCAGGCTGGACTGGCTGGTCACTGAGCCGCAGAGATCCATATGTCTCTGCCTCTCCAGTGCTAGAGTGCAAACCTCGGCCACCACATCCACCCTGTGGTATTTTTCCATTTGTTAATAGTGTGTGCCATGCATGCGTGTGGCAGTTAGAAGACAACTTTGTGGAGTCAGTTCTAGTCACTCCTCTTCACCTTGGAATAGAACTCAGGTCTCAGGTTTGTGTCACTGGGTGGCAAACACCTTTGGCTGCTGAGCCATCTTGCTGACCCCACTTCCGGTTTTCTTACGTTTCTGGAGATTAAATTCAGGCCCTTGTGGTTGCAGAGCAAACACTTCAGTGACTGGTATATCTTCCTAGTCTGCTCTCCTTTTCCCTCTTCCCCTCCCCTCCTCCTCTCTACCTCTCCTCCTCACTGCCTCTCCCCTCCTTCTCTACACCTCCCATTTTCCCCTCCACCCTTCCCTATTTTCCTTTCCTTTTCTCTTCTTTTCTCTTTTTCTCCTCTACTCGTCCCTTCTTGGTTCCTCTCTCCACCTCTCTTTCAAAATTTGAGGCAGAGTCTCATGTATCCCAGGTTGGCTTTGAATTCAATATGTAGCTAAAGATGAATCCTGATCTTCCTGCCTTTACCTCCCAAGAACTAGGATTCTAAGCATGAGGCACCAGGCCTGCTTTATGCTGTGTTAAGGACCAAACCTAGGACTCCTGCATGCCAGGCAAGTGCTCTGCCCACTGAGCTCTACTCCTAGCTCCTGTTAGTAATTTTCCATCCTCTCATATCTACTTGACGCCTTGGCTGTAAATCCCCACTTGTCCTTGTTGTATTAAAAGTTCAGTCCAGTTTCTATTGCACTACAAAACCCATGCAGGGTAATGAGATGATGAAAGGAAGGGATGTTGCTTGCACAGTGTTCTTGGGAAAACCATGCATCTATGTGCAAAACAATAATGAGACAGCAATCTTCTTTCTGAATGTATACACACAGGAGATGAAACCACCACCTCTTTTTTCTTTTTTGTTTTGTATTTTTTGAAACAGGGTTTCTTTACATAGCCCTTGCTGTCCTGGAACTCACTGTGTAGACTAGGCTGGATCCCCCTGCCTCAGCCTCCTGAGTGCTGGGATTAAAGGCATGCACCACCACTTCCAGCTTGAAACCATCACCTCTTAAAGATATCTGTACTAAAATATCCATAGCAGAACTGTCAAAATACCCGAGCTATGAAAACAAACTTTAATCAACAGTTGAATGGGTAAAGAAAATATGCCAGCTGTATCCAGGAAATGTATGTATGTATGTATACATATATATATGCATATGACATATACCTATGCATATATCTCCATGCACATACATATCCATATATATGATACACACACATATGCACAGTAGACACATGCATAATGGATATTTTTTGAGACAGGGTTTCTCTGTATGACAGTCCTGACTGTCCTGGAACTCACTTTTCAGACCAGGCTGGCTTCAAACTCACAGAGATCTACCTGCCTCTGCCTCCAAGTGCTGTGATTACAGGCGTGTGCCACCACCGCCTGGTATGCAATGGACTGTTAAACATGAAAAGGATAATATTGCCTGAGTTCACTTATTTGTGGAATGTGTTCTAAAATTTCATAAAGCTCAAATACGTGGCAATAGTAAAATGACACAAGGGTCATCATGAGTGGGGCAAGGGGAAGGCCAAGGAGATGAAGAGATGTAGGTTAAAAGTTATATGACATTATATAATAGGGGTAGATAGGATGAGCAAATTTAGAGATCTAACATACAGTATGAAGACCACGTTCATTACATTGTAATAGGTATGCTTTGCTGATGAGTAGATTTAGCTGGTCATGTCACACATTACACAGGATAGAATGTATGTAGGATGACAGATAAGGAATTTTACCATGTATGCATACCCCCAGAATGTTATGTATGAACCTCAAATACACATAATAAATTTTATTTGTAATACGCTGAGCTGACAGGCAGGCTGTTCCATCTGGTGGCATAGTGGCATGACAGCTATGGGGGTAACCAACTGCCTTCTGGCTGGGCTATGAGGCCTGCTCAACTGGAGGAATTTCATGCCTGGTACTGGTCAGAAAGTGCATGACTGGGGAGATCATAGTGGGGAACCTACTATTGCTGTCAGTAAAGTGCTCACGCTTTCAAACTTGCTTCTAAATCTTTGTGTTTATACCATAGATTCGTGTTGTTCTCAACCTCGGTCAGAGAATCTTCGTTCTGCATGGCCAGTGACTATGCAGAGACCCATGACTGGTCCAAGGGTACAGTAGAAGTGACTGTGAGTGCTAAACTGTGGACGGATCATCTATATCAACCTCTCTCCCTCCCAGGCTCAGAGAACTTTGAGGAAGAGGCAGTGGAAAGAATCTACGAGCTGGTGGATGGGGAGCTGTGAAATGCAGACGTCCGGACATGGCATGGTTACTGGAATCATCAACCCACAGCAGTTTTAGGTGCCCGTATAAGACCCGCACAAGATCAAGCCAGTTGACATCTCAGCACAGCTCCTGGGTGGAGGAACTTTGGGCAGTGGATGGTGCTGAGGGAGAAAGAGTCACTCTCCTTTAGGGATATGGGTGCAGGCACACTGCCTGTGCCATGGACACACATCTACGCACATATAGTCTGCACTAACAGACTCAGGGGGTTATTAATAACAATAACAAAAGGTGGACCCGTAGCTGAGTGGGAGCACTAAGAAGACAGAGGCACTGGAAGATGCAATACAGCACATAGATCTATGAAATTTTGAACGAATAAATGAAAATAATATATATTTTAAAACCATGATAAAATTTTCCTGAATTAGGTCTGCCTTGCAGTCTTTAACAAGGGTCATAAACAGTTCTTTTATTTACTAAGAGCCAGGCTCAGAATTAAGAAAGACAAGAGGCAGGGTATCCCCATTGCTGTTAACACCACATCGACCACTAGAGGACAGCTCTGTGTAAAAGGGTAGAGAAGCCAGACCCCTGGGGAACAGGGTGACTGGAGGTGGAGAACAGGCTCAGGCTGAAGCCCCCTTCCACCCAGCAGACTCCCTGCTGTGCCGCCATCTTCCAGGAGACACCTCAAAACTGCTAGTCCTGGGCTGGAGAGATGGCTCAGCGGTTAAGAGCACTGACTGCTCTCCCAGAGGTCCTGAGTTCAATTCCCAGCAACCACATGGTGGCTCACAACCATCTGTATTAAGATCTGGTGCCCTCTTCTGACCTGCAGGCATATATGCAGGCAGAACACTGTATACACAATAAATAAATATTTAAAAAAAACTGCTAGTCCTGCTAGAACCTTCTCTCCTTATGCAGCTTTGAGAAGGGAAAGGTCAGGTGCAAAGGTGTGGACAGAAGCATCCCTGCAGTCACATCAGGTCACCTGAGTATGCTCCCTGTAGGACTTGAGGACACAGAGCCCAGGAGCTGGGTCACTGACGGTGGGAGGCAGAACTGAGGACCCATCCCCACCCAGTGGCAGAGTTGCCAGGTCCTGCTGAGCCACTGACGGGCACGCCCTCTTGCACCATGCCTCTGCTTGCATCAGGGTGAAAGCCTTGCCCTGGATGTCACACAGCGGCTTATACATTTGATCTGATCCCACCCTCTGCCCTGTTCTCCAAGCCTATTGGCAGACCTGGAAACCAGGGAAAAACCAAGGGAGCCCAGCTTTGTCGAGACCAGAGTCATGGGCTCATGATGGAGGAGCACAGATGGCCGCTTCCTGGTCCAGGACTCTGACCTCCACCCAACCTCCTCAACACTGACATCGTGCCCAAGCTCTGGCTCTATGGACATGGATGCTACCAGCCCCAGGCAGGCTCCCAGGTAGGTCCCTCTGTCTTCTTTCCCAGGGTGGAAAACCCTGGAAATGTCCTCTCTTCCAGCTTTTCTGTCACTCTAGAAGGTTGTCCTTGGCCCCTCTGACTGTGCCAGGTCCCTTTTTGCCCAGACATAACATCCTAAGACTAGTTTCTTGGTAGCAACCAGGCAGGATAACAAGACACAGGATAGTGAGGGTCCCTCTGAAGTGAACCCTTACTTCAATAACACACGATGGACCCATCTCTCCTTCTGCTATTTCATAGGAGTAAGATGGCTCAGTCACTCCAAGTAGGCAAATAAGAGGGAGGGAGGGAGGGAGAAGAGAGAGAGACATAGAGAGAGAGAGAGAGAGAGAGAGAGAATTGTGTGTGCTTTCTGCAATGTGTTGTGTTATGCATGTGTGCTGTGTGTGTTATGCATATTGTATGTGGCACATATATTGTATGTTATATGTAACATGTGTGCCTTTTGTTTGTGTGATCTGTGCTAATTGGGTCTGGAATTGAACAAGGAAGGGTGTGAGCTGTGTGTCCCCCTACTCCCAGCTGTTTTGGGGGGAACTCTCCATTTTCCTGGGTTCCTGTTCTCTCTCCCTTCTCCCTTCTCCACATACACTTTCCTCCACCCCACCCCATCCATCATGATGCTTTTGAGTTTCCGTTCTGTGCACGCAATGCAGGGCTAGACTCCTGACCCATGTGACCTGTTGTGCCTTATCTGATTCCTACTCTGTCCAGAGTCAGAGTAGGGAGCAGTTCCCGCAGGGCTCTGGTCGGTCACAGTCTCCTTAAGTGTGCAGGGCACAGGTGATTCTCACTTGGCCTGTGGAGTGGGTGCAGAGGCAGACACAGGAGGTGAAAAGGGAGAAAGGCAGCATGCTGCAAGGGCAGGGGCCAGTGCAGAGCATCTACCCACAGTTCCTCTTCCTGCTTTTGTGCTCCTTCCTGTGCTCTTGTCAGTTCAACTCACAGTAAACAGACTCTAGCCTTAGGATTATGATGAGGACAGCTATCTCTCCCCTGCCCAGCATGGCAGAGGAATCCCTACCCTGACTGTCAGACTCCCAGTCAAAGAGAAACAGAAGTTGCACATGGTGGTACACCCCTGTAATCCTAGCACTGGGCAAGCAGGGACAAGAGGACCACCATAAATGTGAGGCTAGCTTGGTTTGCATAGGGAATTCCAGGCCAGGTTACATAGACCAGGTTATGTAGTCTCTCTCTCTCTCTCTCTCTCTCTCTCTCTCTCTCTCTCTCTCTCTCTAAGAAAGGGGAGGGTTGTGGCTGGAGAGATGCTCAGAACTTACACTTGCTGCCCTTTGTCAGGACCCAAGTTTGGTTCCCAGTACCCATGTCAGATAGCTCACAAACGCCTAGCTCCAGAGGGTTGGACACCCTCTTCTGGCCTCTGTGGGCACCCATACACACATAGCATATACTTAGACAGAGAGACAGATGGACCCTGAGACAGACCACAGGACAGACCTCAGGATAGACCCCAGGATAGACCCTTAGGACAAATCTCGAAGCTAGACATTCAGGACACACCCTCAGGATTGACTCCCCCATCTGCAAGACAATATCTCCTGGGCAGAGATCCATGCCAATCTTCCAAACACACAAGGGTGCCTTTCAGGAATCTCTTTGTTACTGGTGGTCAAAGTCTAATCTAGGAGTTTCCAGGTTCTTGGCATCTTATTCAGAAAACTCAAATAAAGACACACAAAGGTTAGTAAAAGTGGAGAGGACTTTATTCAAAGCAAAGCGGTAGTGCAGGTCAGAATGTGTCCTCAGAGCATTGGGTCACGTGAGTGAGGGTACTCAAGGGCTCCAGGTACTGTTTGAGGCTTTCTTTTTATGAAGTTCAGAAGGAGGAGTTTAGTTGCTAGGTGTCATGTGGGTGGGTCTTTGTTTTGATTGACAGGCTGGAGTTATGTAAGCCTTTGCTCACTATGTATATCCTTTCCCATAATGCATCTGATTTTAATCATATTTATGCCCAATTATGCGTAGGTATAAGATGGCAAATAGCTTACTCAGGAACACAGTCTGTCTTATTATGCATGTCACCCAAAACTGGTCTAGGATGACTCAGTCCATCTCTCTTGATTTCAAGATGTGTTTTAGGATATGTCTGAATAGAAATGGGTCATTATTAAGGGATGGCAAAGGAGAGGAACTTATTTCCATTACTTCAAGCAGGTATACATGCATCCTGGCACAGGTGGGGTCCTGGCTTGCTAAGCTAGTTCCTATTTGTGCTAATCTCATGTTGGCCAAACTCTGCATCTCCAGGGCAGCATAACCCCTTCCTACACATGGAGTAGAAGACAGAAGCCCATAGTAGACGTGATTTCCTTCGTGGTGAAAGTGATGAGACTGACAGCCCTGGACAGAAAATAATCCCTTGCCTCAAAACACATCCCAGTTCATGCTAGAAGCATCCCAATGCCACCTGACATTCTATTCAATTACTATATTTCATTTTCTACTGTTGTCTCATTGTCTGTACACACTCATGTACATGTATGAGTGCATTCGTGCTCATGTAATTCACACTTTTTTTTTAAGAGCCAGAGTCTCATTTAGTGCAATCTATCCTTGAACTTGCCATGTAGCTGAGGCTGGCCTTGAACTTCTGATCCACCTGTTTCCACCTTCTGTCTTAGTCAAGGTTTCTTTTTTCTTTCTTTTTTTGTTTTTTTGAGACAGGGTTTCTCTGTGTAACAGCCCTTGCTGTCCTGAAACTAGCTCTTGTAGACCAGGTTGGCTTTGAACTCACAGAGATCCGCCTGCCTCTGCCTCCCCTAGTGCTGGGATTAAAGGTGTGCGCTACCACTGCCCAATTTAGTCAGGTTTCTATTGCTGTGATAAACACTATAACCAAAAGTAACTTGGGGAGGAAAGGGTTTATTTCTGCTTACAACTCTTAGGTCCATCAAAGAGGAAAGTGTTAGGTCCAAAGGAAATTCCAGTTCCCCAAACTCTAAAAGGCAGTCCAAATACCTAGAAATGAACTCAACCTGGACTATAGTAGGATTTCTGGCAGTTAGATAAAAGCCAGCCTTCCTCAGGAACTTGTGAAACTGATTCCCATTTACCAAAGGAGTTATTTCCTCTTACCTCTGGCAGAAGGGACATATGGCTACCTGTATTGCCTTTTAGCACATCCAAGCACACAATGGCCTCCAGGCACCCTCTGTATCACATATACCTATTATACATTCCAACATCCATGTTGGCATCCTGGCTCTTCTCAGTTCCTGCTCTATCTTAACCTTCCTCCAGCTCATGGGCTTCCTTCCCCACAACTTCTCATTCTCCGTATACTCCTGCTATTCTTGCCCTGGGCCCCACCCCCTGTCTCTGTTTTGCTCCCGTTCCTCTCACTATGTATTCTCTGTTTCCTGCTATTTTCCCCTGTCTTTCAGAGTGCCCAGGCCAGGTCCAATCTGCTGGCTGTGTTCTGTCTACTTCTTTCTCTTTCTGCTCTGGACTCTTCCAGATGCCTCTGGCTGTTCTCTCTCTTATATCTACAATAGAAACCTTCCCCTTAACCATACCTTGGAGTGGTCATGTCATCAGTTTATACAGAAAACCAAGGCAGGAACCTGGAGACAGGAATGAAGCAGGAGACTATGGAAGAATACTGCTTACTGGCTTGCTCCTGATGGCTTGCTCAGTTTTGTTTTCTTATGCAACCCAGGACCACCTGCACATGGGTGGCACCACCCATAGTGGGCTGGGCCCTCTTATAGCAATCATCAATCAAGAAAATGCTCCCACAGGCCAGGTGGTGGTGGCGCATGCCTTTAATCTAAACACTCAGGAGGCAGAGAATTCGAGGCTAGCCTGGTCTACAGTGCGAGTTCCAGGACAGGCTCCAAAGCTACAGAGAAACCCTGTCTCAAAAAATAAACAATAAAATAAAAAAAGAAAGGAGAAGAAGAAAAATAAAAAGAAAAGAAGGAAAAAAAGAAAGAAAATGCTCCCACAGGCTTGCCTACAGGCCAATCTGACGGAGACATTTTCTTAATTGAAGTTCCCTCTTCTCAGATGACCTGGGTTTATGTTAAATTGACATAAAAACTAGCCAGCACACTTCC
This sequence comes from Ondatra zibethicus, assembly GCA_004026605.1. Classification (NCBI taxonomy): domain Eukaryota; kingdom Metazoa; phylum Chordata; class Mammalia; order Rodentia; family Cricetidae; genus Ondatra; species Ondatra zibethicus. The sequence goes on along the minus strand of PVIU01002545.1, from coordinate 119,661 downwards.
CAAGTGCTAGGATCACCATCCCCAGCCTTTTGAACCTAGGAAAAGCAGTGTGTGTGTGTGTGTGTGTGTGTGTGTGTGTGTGTGTATGCTCAGGTGTGGAGGCTGTTGGATATTCTGATCTCTCAAGCCCCGTTTTATTCCCTTGAGACAGTGTCTCTCATGGAACCTGAAACTAGAACCCAGCCAGTAAAGCCCCAGGGAGTCACCTCTTGTAACACTGGGGTCACAGGTGCATACAGCCACATCTGGCTTTTTACATGGGTGCTTTGGATTTGAACTCGGGTCCTTATGCTTACACAGCAAGTGTCACACACTGAGTTGTTGCCTCAGCCCCTGAGAGAATGAAAATTCAGCCAAGCATATCCATTTCTAATTGAGCACTTAGGAGGCAGAGGCAGGAGGATTAGTAGTTGAAGGCCACCCTTTGCTACATAGTGAGTTTGGAGGCAGCTTGAGCTATGTGAGACACTGTCTCAAAAATTTTTAGAAATGTAATTTTAATATTAGCATTGGGTTTACTTTTATGATTTAGAACTGGCTTTTGAGATTTTTATAGATCATATACTGCCCTGTATACATATCTAACTTGGTGACACACTCATGTGACCACCACTCAGGTGACATTGTAGAGTATTTCTCATAGGCCCAGGAAGGTCTCCTGTGTCTGGTCTCAAGCAACACCTTCTAGAGATCAGCCCTGTGATCACTTCTGTTGTTGTTAGGGACAGAGTCACCCTTAGTCCAGCTGGCTTGGAACTCACCGTGTAGCTCATGCTGACCTCAGAGTCATGGACAGCCTCCAGCCTCAGTCTCTGGAGTGCAGGGATGGCAGATGTGAGCCCCCGACGGTCACTTTATCTCCATTCTCAGGTCTGTCCTTTTAAAACATCGTACAAGTGTGGAATCCCTATAGATATCTCATCCGATTTTCTGATCCGTGCTGTTCTGGGGGTCCTCTGGAGACACTCAGGTACCCTAGGAAGCAGCCTGCTGCGTCATCCTCTGACTGGCACTATGTCTGTCTCTGATGAACCCCTCCTGTTGTAAATCTGCCTGATTAACAAGCAGGGGAGGTAATTAAAGTACTAAGAGGGGATCTGAGGGCCTAAACCCAGAGTCTGGTGATGCTCTTGCTGGGTGGGGTCGAGCTTCAGGAGCCCTCCTGGCTCCTGATGTCAGAGGGCCAGAGCGAGGCTGTGCCGGAGCGAGGCCGTGCCGGGCAGCAGGAGCCTGTGCTTGTACTTGCTCCCTTCACCCTGCTTTCCACCAGGCCCAGGCTCGCTCCTTATGTGGGTGGGTCTGCAGGCACACCAACCTTTACACGGGTTCCACCACACCTCCTCGGCTCTCCATCCCACAAGGGAGGGGCAAGGAGGGGTGATGGTTCTCAGAAGGGCGTCAGGAAAAACAGACTCAAGTCCTGGAAGCGAGAGGTGTGTCAGAAGAACAGCACACACCAGGGATGCACCAAGCAGGAAACAAGCACAACCCTGGAGTTTCTGTTCCCACTGGCCTGGAGCCCTGCAGGAAGAAGGAGGTGGCTTTTTCAGTCTGAGTAAAACCTAAGAGAAGGGGAAGGATGATAGAGTCTGAGGTCAACTGGGATACACAGTGAGCTCCAGGCTAACCTGGGCTACATGGTGAGATCCTGTCTCAAAAAAGGAAAAGAAAAGGAGAGGAAAGAGAGAGAGGAATGGAAGAAAAAAGAGAGAAAGAGACACATGGCAGGGGAGGGCAGGCAGGCAGACAGACATCATAAAGCCCCTCAGTTTAGATGGCGGAAGCAGTTGGGAACGGGCATGAGGAAGGAGTAGACGCTGAGGTGAAAGGCCCTAAGCAAGCAGTGCTAAGGAGCCCTGGACAGAGACTCAGGAGGGTTCAAATCTCTCTAAGGTTTCTGGCCAAGAACTGGTGGAAGGAGTCGTCAACCCCCTAGTTAGTGACAAGGAGAACAGAGCTTAGCTTGTGTGTAGATGGCACCAGATTGTGCATGATCCCCCCAGGCTCTGTGCTCACTTCTCCAGGGCGCCCCCATGTGCCTCCCGTGGCAGTCACGGTTCTAGGGTCAAGATAGGGGAAGCTCTGAGGTGGGAGAGAGACCAGTTCTGTCTGTCCACCCTCAGACTGACTCAAGGACTGGAGTCAGCTGGCCACTGGAGCCTGAGATCCATGCTGGGCTTCTGTGAGAACCCCAGGAGCCTGCTAGGCCAGGGCTCTGGACCACCTTCAGTCTTCCCTTGTAATCCCCACTGGCCAGCTCTAGATCCAAGGTGATTATGGTTTCCAAACCAGTAACAAAAATGAAATTCCCTGACAGGTGTATTTTGAAAGGACAGAGTTGGTTTCATTTTAATTAATTTGTTATTTTGTTTTAGTTTTTTTGAGACAGGGTCTCACGTATCCCCCGCTGGGTTCAAACTCCACCTCCCAAGTGCAGGAATTACAGGTGTTCACCACCATGGCCAGCTCTATTTTCTTCTTTTTAATTACACATAATGATCACTATATTCACGGAGCACAGTGTGATAATTTAGTACATAATACAGTGTGTAATCATAGGGCAGAGGCAGGGTTTTCATCAATTTACACAATTACTATTGTTCAATATCTTTTCAAATTCCCCCCTTCTTGTTCTTTACAAAATATGCAAGGAAGTCAGGCATGGTGGTACGCGCCTGTGGTCCTATCACTTGGGAAGCTGGGGCAAGAGATTGGAAACAAAGCTAGTCCGGGCTACAGAGTAAGACCCTATCTCAAAACTAAACTAAAACTGGGTGTGGTGCCTCAGGCCTGTGATTCCAGCACTTGGGGAGGTACAGGCAGGAGGATCAGGAACTCAAGGCCAGTTTTAGCCACCTGAGATCCTATATCAGTAAACAAACAGAAATATGAATTAGGTTGTTGGTTAGTTACCTTATTGTAAAATATTAGAACCTTTCCTTTCCCTCCTTCTTTGTTTTGGGGGGGTTAGGTTTTAATACACACACAAACACACACATATGTATGTATGTATATGAATGTTTTGCTTGCTTGTGTGTCGTGTGTGTGCCTGATACCCATGTAGACCTGAAGAGGACATTGGAGCCTCTGGAACTGGAGTTACAGATAGTGGTGAGACCCTTGTGGGTGCTGGGAACAGAACTTAGCCAGTGCTCTAACCAACGGGCCACATCTCCAACTCCCTCATTGATAGATTTTTGCTGTTGTTTTTCTGAGACAGGGTTTCTCTGTGTAGTTCTGGCTGTCTTGGAATTCCCTCTGTAGACCAGGCCAGGCTCAAACTCTAAGATCTGTCTGACTCTGACTCCTGAGTGCTGGGATTAAGGTATTTAGCACCATGCTCTGTCTTTGGGGTGTGTGTGTGTGTGTGTGTGTGTGTGTGTGTGTGTGTGTGTATTCTTTTTTTTTGAGGCAGGGTCTTATATAGTAACTTCTAGAACTCCCAGGCCAGTCTGAGCTGCTTTGAGTGAGGATTATCTCAAAGAAACAAACGGATTCAGGATGTGAGATTTCTGTGTCCTGTTTCTCACTTGCAGATTTTATCCATTCCTCCAACAAAGTCATTACACACATGTCCACAGTATTTTCGTGGCCACATAAAGTTTAGGGTTGATACAGTGTGGCTAGGGCAAACATGGCTCCTGACTCCAGCAGACACCTGGGCTTCTCAGTGGTCACCCCACAACAGACACAGGACACAGCACTCTTTAAAGCCAAGGGTGGGTGGAGGGACGCTAGGGCTGGTATTGGCTTTCACTTTGTGTAGTAAATGCCTGTGGCTGCCTGGGCCACCACAGGTTTCCTGGCTCTGTTCTTTTTCTGTAGCTGGGGACTGTGGGTTGTTTTGAGAGCTCCTGAAGCTCGAAGATGCTTCGCTCGCCTCTGCTCCGGAGTCGCCCTGTTGACACGGTTCTCCAGGGCAGGGCAACTGACAGGAAGATGAGAGCAGCCCAGTGCAAACTTCCTCCACTCAGGGAAAAGCAGCTCGAGGGAGTTGTGTTTCCCAGAGGGCCCACCCTTTTTAAAGGGATGGTTGCTGGGAATTTCGAGCACCATTTTCCAACAATACATGCAGTTAACGTGATGAGCGCATGTATCATACTGAATCATGTGCACATATACAATGAATAAATGTAAATAAGTGCACCACAAGGGAGCCAAGAGGGAAAACCCAAGACTTCCGGTTTCAAAGTTAGGCTCTACTTCCTTAGTCCTAGAGATGGGTGAGTCCAAGGGGTGGAAAGAAGCCTGGATTCTGGTCATGGTGATGTGTGAGTGTGTGTGTGTGTGTGTGAGTGTTTGAGAGAGAGAGAGAGAAAGAGAGAGAGAGGGAGAGAGAGAGAGAGAGAGAGAGAGGAGTGTGTGTGTGTGTGTGCGTTTCATTCCTCAGTAATAATTAGAAAGCCAGATGCCCAGTGCCCAGGTTCACAGAGGGAGTCTGGAGTCAGGCAGGCCCTGAGGAAAGCAGACAGAAGTAGGTTGTAAAGCTGAGTCGAAGGGTGAACAACGACAAGTCCAGACCCAGCCCCTGGCCCTGGCCTGGTGTCTGTGATGACTGCAGAGACAACCTGTCCACGTGTCCTTCCCTCTGTCTACTCATCCACTCCTTTACCCACCACCTTCCCCTCTGTTCATTCTTCCCCGCTCATATTCCTCAACTGCTCTGAGAACTCCCGGGAGCCAAGCTCTGAGCAGATGGAATTGATTTCTGATTCACGGCGGATAAGCCAGGTTGAGCAATTATCTAACGTACCGAGGATGGACAGGAAGTCGGGAACACAGTGATGGGAGGAATGGGGTGAGAGAGCAATCAGTCATACACAGGTGGCAATCCCTCTGCCTCCATTTGCTGTAATACGACTATGTGTTTCCGTGGTAAACCCTGTTCCTGGAGAAAGGTACCCAATCAATCTTTTCTCCACCAACATGGGGACAGACACAGAGGAACAACCTGTATTAGTCAGCTTAAACTGTGTTAGAAAATACATATAATGTGGTATGTCTCATAGTGGGTGGATGTCTCAGTGACGGTACTGAGGGTGGGCCTTGGTCTCTCAATGTTATTACGACCTCATCAGTATTGCCTTTCTGTGTGGCATCCCTGATGTTTCTCTTAGTGTTCGCATTTCTTCTTCCTTTTTAAAAACACAATATTATTATTACTTTTTTTGAGAATTCCACACAATGTGGTCACTTCTAACTCTTCCCCCTAACTTCCCAGGTCCACCTTCTCCTCCCTCCTCCTACTTTTCCTGGTTTTTTTTTTGAGACTGTCTCAAAGTAGATGTCCTGGTCCTTTGGCTCTTACAATCTTTCTGCTCCCTCTTTCTTGAGCCGTAGTTGTAGGGATTGTGTTGTAGATGTATCTTTTGGGGCTTGGTACCCCACAATCAGTTGCTCTCTTCACTTTGACCAGTTGTGGCTTCCCATACTGGTCTCTGTGTGCGAAAAGAAGTTTCTTTGGTGAGGGACGAGAGCCACTCTTAGCTGTGGACATAAAGATAAGTATTTAGGATGCAGTTAGAAATTATGCCGGTTTAGGAAGGAGGCAGTAGTAGTTCTCCTGTAGGCTCCAAGGCCTACATACTTCTACTCCTTATGAGGACATTGCGGGAGGACCCACCCTCATGCTTCATTTTAACTCAGTCATCTTTTCAACCCCTAAACAGAGTTGAGTTCTGAGATCTTGTGTGTTAAAGTCTCAACACAGGAATTTTGGGAAAACACAATTTGTCCCATAACACAGACAATAGCTTTGAAACCAAGAACTCAACTACCACAAAACACACACCTTTGATGGTCTCCCAGAGGGAAGGCATAGTCTGCCTCTCCCTCAGCAGAGCCAGAATTGACAGAAACACGTCAGAAGAGAAGCATGAAAACACAGGCTCATCGCCTGGTAAACTTAACTTCAAGGAGCCAGGCCCATCTCTGAGAGGCAACCCTGTGATGATCCTTTGGGTCTTGGGAACCTGGTGACCTATCTCACACTTCTTGGGGACTGTTGCTTTATTATACAAGGTTTCAGGCTTCCAATCTTCTGTCTTTCACTGTGTTACTGAGTTAAGGGTCTTCTCATTGCAGCAGAAAGTGTATCTACCAGCCGCGTGGTGGCGTACGCCTTTAATCCCAGCACTAGGGAGGGGGAGGCAAAGGCAGGCATTCAAGGCCAGCCTGGTCTACAAGAGCTAGTTCCAGGACAGGCTCCAAAGCTACAGAGAAACCCTGTCTCGAAAAACGAAAAAAGAAAAGAAAAAGAAAAAGAAAACGAAGGAAAGTGTATCTACCTCAAATGGTGGTGGAAATGGGGGGGGGAATCCAATGTGGTGGGCAGGACTACCTCAACAATAGTCCCACTGAAGAGAGGGAAGGTACCTTGGGCAGACACATGCATGTGTCACTCTCTGAGTGAGAGACTTTGGTACCTGAAGGGCATTTTGTGGGCTAGCAGGAAGAGTGGCAGCTCAATTTGGGAGGACCCATGACTAAGGCTCTCTTGGGTTGGGGAGTGCCTGGGATGTTGCATCACAGGTCCAGTGATAAATCTTCTTCAGATCAAGGGCTATGGCCAGTCCTCCTTCATCCCTAGTCATTTGCCCAACTGCCATATCCACAGCTATGTTCCCAAGCTGGCTGGCTCTCACCCTCCTGTCTGTGCTGAGCTTGGGCACCCAGGCCTTCAACAGCCAGCTCGTCAAGTGCTTTGAGGACCCGCAGTATGAGGAGCTGCTGCAGCTGGCTCGAAATGGGCTGGGGCAGACAGCAGAGAGGAAGCAGGTGGTGGTGATTGGGGCAGGCATGGCTGGGCTCACCGCTGCCAAGATCTTGCAGGATGCTGGCCACCAGGTATGTGATGGGGCAGGGGAGAATCTCTTGCGGGAGGATTGGGCTCTAAGCAGGGAGGTAGAAGGCCAAGCTGTGGACATTCCTGGGGAGCTGGGGCCGAAAGGAAGCTCTAGGGCTCTAGGGTAGCTGGGGTAGGAGGGCAGGTAAGCTTACCCAGTAATCAAGAGTGACTTCCAGAAAGAGGCAGGATGAAGCTAGGGCTGTAGCTCAGTGGTAGAGTGAGGAACACCCTGTAGTTTCCATCCACAGCACTGAAAAGGAAAGGAAAGAAGGAAGGATGGATAGAAGGGAAGGAGGGAGGGAAGGAGGAAGTAAGGGAGGGAGGGAGGGAGGGAGGGAGGGTAGAAGGAATAGGGTGGGAAGTCTGGATCGTAAGAGAGGAGAATGTTGTATGGAGGGTATGTGACAAGGCTCACTGAGTTCATTAAAGAGCTGTCTACCTTTCCAGGTGACTGTCCTGGAGGCCTCAGGGCGCGTAGGTGGCAGAATCGAAACCCACAGAGTTCCTGGAGCACACTGGTACATAGAGCTGGGCGCCATGCGGATCCCAATCAACCACAGGTAAATAGGAGGAAGGCCTGGATGAGGCCTGTCACGGGAGGACAGTGAATGGAGCTCTTTGCTGGAAGCCCAGGGGTTAGCGTCTGACTCAACTGATTTCCCAGCCCTAGGGCAGCCCAGGAGCATCCCCCAGCCTCAGGGTTTAATCCACATAAGGAGATAGCTGTGCTAGGTTTGACTGCCAAGAAGCATGGGTTGAGGATCACAGAAGAAAGGTGGTCCAAGATAAACCTGCTGGAAAGTCAAAAGCAGCCTTCTGAGTTTGCAAAAGAAAGGAAGCCTGGTATCCTTCCAGGAGACTCTTTCTGAACGGGTGAGAAGTGTGGAGAAGTTCAAGAGTCGTGAACGTAGCCTCCAGGAAGGCTGGCTCTACAGATACACTCGGCACACCACCCTCATTGTGCCCCCGGGAACTGGGGTGTTCAGGAATGTTCACCCTTGAAAGTGTGAGGTTGCAGGTTCCAGACAAAGTGGCCGAGATCTCAGTCATCACAGAGGGCCCCTGGCAGGAAGTCCAGCTCCCTCTTAGCTTCTAGTCTAGTGTAATGCCCAGGGTGCCTGGCATCCCTCTTATAGAGAAAGGCCAGGGTTGGTCTTGGTGAATCCGAGGGAGGCAGGAAGTAGGCCCAGGCAGCAGGAAGGGCTGTTGGCTCGCTGCTCTCAGAGCCTGAAGTCTCTGACCCCCTTCACAGGCTTTCTCATGAGCTCATCAGGAAATTTGGGCTGATGCTAAAGGAATTCTGTCCCTGCAACAATCAGACCTGGGTGCTGGTGAATGGAGTCCGGCAGCGCTCGGGGGCAGTGCAGGCCGACCCTGGCCTGCTGGGTTACTCGTTGAGAGCTGATGAGGTGGGGAAGACGGCAGAACAGCTCTTTGATAAGTCGCTGAGAAAGGTAAGGCAGAGTGAAGAGCAGCCCACCTCTTTCCTTGGGGCCACCTGGTACGAACACCCTCAAGTTCCTCTGCTTCCCCAGGGAGGATCTTTAGTGGACCCCAGATCCTTGAGGGCAGGAAGCCTACACCAGACTGAGCATTATTGGCCTCCACTCCCTCTCATGGCTCTGTCCTGTGTCAGGCACTGGCTCTGCAATCAGTATATTCTCAGACCCCAGACATCGGTGCCTGTACAGACATGTACAAAGTAGCTGCCGAGAAATCATCGTGGTGGGACCAGGTTCATTTCAGAGAGAGCCCTGCAAGCTCTGGGGTTGAATGTGCTGTGTGACTCCAGGCATAATACTTGCCGGCTCCCTTCTCTCTTCTCCATTATTGCCAGAGCCTCCTGTTCCTGGGTTGCTATGAGGATTAGGTAAAAGGGTAAGTTAAGGTGACAAAATGGTGCTCGGTACAGGACCAGAGTTCGTTTACTGTGCAGTTGTAATGGCTGACAGTTTGTCAAGGAAGAACAATTAGCATTCTACCTCCACTGCTTGCTGACCTTCTCTACTTGGCCCAGCAGTGATGATGCCATTGCCTTTTCTGATCCATGGCCTGGAAGGACCTCAGGATGACAACTGAGCTCAGTGGGAGGTCCCTGCCCGGGTGTCCCCCACTGTTGTCCTGCCGTGGTTCACTTGGGGTCAGCATACCCAGCTTCTCTCAGCAGCTCTGTGGGGCCAGCCTCTGGTGCCTACCTGTTTCACAGTGACCTAGAAGTCCACAGAAGTGTCCCCAAAACAGGGCAAGGAGGTAGTCTTGAGGCAGAACCTCGAAGCTGATGGGGGAGCCTGGACACCTACCTTTGCATACCTGGTATCCATGCGAGGTGAAATTCCCACCATCCCAGATTTAGGACACAGTTTTCGAAGTCAGGATTAATTAATGTGTCACACAGAACACACACACACACACAGGCTGTTGAACAAATGTAGAGGGAAGGACAGGGCAGGGTGGACAATCTCTGTGGGCCGACCCTCACCGCATGCCCTCCCTGTCTTCTTCCCTCCTGAGATTGTGGAAGAGCTGAAGAACAGCAGCTGCCGTGAGGTCCTGGAGAAGTACGACTCCTTCTCCACCAAGGTCAGTTCTGAGACCTTAAGCCCTGACGCCACCCCAGCGGGAGCGCTACCTGGGGTGTATTGCACTACACTTTACTTGTCTAGTTTAACTGTCTGCCCTGACAGAATGCAAGCTCCATTAGGGGAAGAAGGGAGGGAGGGGGGAGGGAGGGAAAGAACTAAACAGAGACGGCTCCAAGGAGGGCAATCAAGGCTACTTATTCACAGCTTGCTGTATCAAGGGGGTCATCCAAAATACCCACAGAGCCGAGGCAGACAGAGGTATGGGAAAACCTTATATAGGTGTGTGTTGCTTAACAAGGTGCTAATGTCTCAGAATGTATCTTTAAATGATTACATAGTTGTGCAAAAATCAAAATGTTTACTTGCATGAACCAAGACGGCTACAGTGTCACTTGGCTATACACTTGCTGGGGACCACTGCTGAATGCAGGTTACCACTGATGAAAACATTTTTTGTAACACAGAACTATGGTGAGAATCAGGAAAGGCTGGACCTGTGGTATAGCCCACAGGTGTAAGAGCTGGTCTGTCATGTGTGAGACTCTGGGTTCAATCCCTGGCACTGCAGATAACAAAAACACAAGGAAGGTTCCAGATGTGGCCTGATTGGAGGCTGTTGGCTCCTGGATGCTGGAGCTAGCTCAGCCATGGGTCAGAGATGGGAGGGAGGGTGGTAGGTATTCTCCAGCTGATCCTGAGAGAGAAGCTGATAGTCACTTCCAGGTCCTGACTATTCAAAGCAGGCTGTAGTTTGTCTCTGTGGGCCGCTTGCTCCAGCTGTTGGGTGGGTCAAAGCCTGTGGCAATGTGTGGTCTGACCATTGCTTACTCAAGAGAGAGATTAGAGAAGAAACAAGTCAGAGATATCCAGGACCCACACCCCAATGAACATGTCCTCAGACTTGAGGCAGAGATAACCTCTTTGGACCTTGGTGTTGGAGGTCCTAACAGATCCAGCATGTCTTCAGGCACCCTGGTGTTACTGTTCCTAGGATTTCATGGCCCTCTGGTTTAGCCTCTGGGGTTATACAAGTATGTCGAATAGTGGCACTTTTCCCAGCCAGCAGTATCTGGATATCCTAGCAGGTTCTTTCAGGGCTTGGTCTCTGGCCCTGCGTGTGCTGGTGACAGAAGCAGTGCAGCCCCAGGCAAACCAGATGGTCACCCACTCTAACTGGGGAATCCATTCCAGCCAGCTTTGTCACGGCCATATGCCGGCTTTATCTAAGACACAGAGCCGAAAAAAAAGCATAGGGCACAATCAGGGCAGCAGGTGCAGCATGAGCCAGCTCTGAGGTCACTTGCTGATGGAGTGGCTGGGCCAGCAAGTGATGGGGCAGGGGTGGGAGGTCAGGGTAGGATGAGAACTTTTTGGTACTCAGATTCTTCCTAGCCCGGTCTTCTGTAGAAGCCAGACTGGGTCCACATCGGCAGACACAGAGACTGGGACTCAGTGTCTCCATCGGCAAAGCAGGAACCCTTATCATTATTTAGAGGATTACATGAATGAACGGCTGATAGTGTGTAGGCTGAAAACCATACCTTGTGTTAGCTGTTGTCCCTAAACAGGGGACCAAGGGGATCGTGTCTGGACACATGTACAAGGCAGCCTTGGGGCCCAGGGGCTACACACTTGTCCTTCTGCCCTGTCCAGGTCTGTTCCTTGCTGTCCCTGGATAGGAAGCACGGCTCACATGTTAGCTCCTTATACATTCTCATCTGCCTGCCTCATTTCCTCAGGAGTACCTGATCAAGGTGGGGAAACTGAGCCGCGGGGCTGTGCAGATGATCGGTGACTTGCTGAACACAGACTCTGGCTACTATGAGGCCTTCACAGAGACCCTGCGTGGTATCATCTCCTTTTTCCAAGAACCCCGGTGAGGAACGGGGCAGCACAGGGGGTCACTAGTTCCTGATGAGGATGGTATAAAAGGAGGAACTAAGAAACCGGGAGAAAAATTTCTCCAAAATGGGAAGCCAGGTGTGGTGCTGCGTAGTCCCAGTACTCAGAGGGCAGACGTGGGTGGATTTCTGAGTTTATGGCTAATCTCAAAAAGGGTGGGGGGGGGAGCAAGGAGGGAATCCTGACTCTAAGAACTCTCAGAGTCACTGGAGCGGATGGGGGTGTTAAGCACCTGGGATAGAGCCCGGAGGCAAGCCTTCTGATATGCTGCATACCTTGGGACTCCACTCTGAGAACCTCTTGATACACTAAGGGTCTATCAAGAGAGTGTGAGCCTCATCTCCTCTGTGACAGGGACTGTGGCCTCAGCTCTGCTTCAAGGGACACTTGCCATCTTTCAGCCCAGGAAGACTTAGCAGGGATGCAAACCTGGACTCCAGTCACCGTTGGTCACTGACCACATGATCTGTAGCTATAAAGATAAGAGGGCGCCAGGCAAGGTGGTACACACCTGTAATGCCAGCACTCCTGAGGTAGGGGTGGGAAGATCTGAAGTTCCAGACTCAACTTGTCTCAAAACACAACAACAGAAAAAGATAAAGATAAACAGGTTTTGTGAAAAACGAAAATAAAAACCAGGCTACAGGACAGCTGAACGGAAGGCGCGGATATTGATTTATTTAGACATTCTGGTCTTCTGGCAAGGACTCTTGCCCTTCTTATCAGTTTGAATACAAGCCAAGAACTGCTTTGAAGGAGCATGGGAGGGGAGGAAGTTCTAGGAGGACTAAGTGAAACAGCTCAGTAGTGTTTAGCTGCTTTCCTTGAGCAGCCCCTGAGGGCATTGTGGAAGGGGCTCTAAGAACCCTGGGCCAGGGCTGGGGCTCTGGCTCAGTTGCTAGACTGCTTGTCTAGCGTGCATGAAGCCCTGGGTTCCTTCCTAAGCAACACTTAAAACTGTGAGGAGCAGCAAATGCCTGTAACTTCAGAACCTGGGAGGTGGAGGCAGGAGGATCAGAAGTTCAATTCTGGGTGTTTGTCAGTTTCTGACCAGGCATCCTGGGTGGCAAGAGGAGGTAAGTGATCAGAGGAGGGGGTTGTATGAGCTCAGGGTAGACGCATGTTTCCAATTTGGTCACCCCAAAGCAGTGCCTTTCTCTAGGTCCCTGGAGGTAATGGACACTCTGCTTGCCCTTGGTTCTTTGCCAATAGTTTGTCCCCCTAAAACATGGCTGCGACATGCCTGTGAAGGGACTGAGTCATTGTCCAGTCCCAATGGCCTGTCCTCTGAAGGCCCTGTCCATCAACCCATTCATCTCCCTCTCTGCTGTTCACTCTCAGGTTCGATGAAATCGTTGGGGGCTTTGACCAGCTCCCCCAGGCCCTACACAATTCGCTCCTCCCGGGGACTGTCTGGTTCAACTCCCCAGCTGAGGAAGTGGAGATGTCTGGCGACTGTGTCCACGTGACCTACAGGACACCTGACCCTCTGCAGCCCAGGGCGCGGGTGACTGCAGATTTTGTGGTGGTAGCCAGCACTGCCAAGGCTGCCCGGCTCCTCCGATTCCAGCCATCTCTTTCTCTCAGCAAGCAGGACGCTCTGCGCTCCGTCCACTACAATAGTGCCACCAAAGTGATCTTGGCCTGCACACAGCGTTTCTGGGAACACGATGGCATCTTCAGTGGGAAGTCTAGCACTGACCGGCCTTCCCGCTTCATCTACTATCCCAACCACATCTTCCCCAATGGTGCGGGTGTCGTCCTAGCATCTTACACCCTGGATGATGACTCCTCGTTCTTTACAGCCCTGGACCACACCCGGGTAGTAGACATTGTTTTGGATGACCTAGCTGCTATTCACAGTCGCAACAAAGAAGAACTCCGTGCCCTCTGTCCCTACTCCACAGTCAAGAACTGGAGCCAGGACCCCTATTCCATGGGTGGCTTTGCCTTTTTCACCCCTTACCAATATGTGGACTATGCCCAGGAGCTCAGCCAGCCAGAAGGGCTAGTCTTTTTTGCAGGTGAGCACACAGATCTGCCCCATGGCTGGATTGACACCGCTATCAAGTCAGGGCTTAGGGTGGCAAAGAACATTCAGGAGGCTGTGGATTTGGCTTTGACAAGGAACCCCAGAAACACAAAAGAACATTTCCCCAAAAGTGAACTCTAAACACCCATATGGGCCTCAGGAACTACGGTGATTCCAAACAAGTTTGTCCATCAGAAGACGATGCAAAACCCACTCTTACTCATCTTTACTTTTGCTCAGATTTGACCCAAGGCCCATGACTGGAGCCCCAAGGCACAGACTGCCCATGACCCCTGGATCTATGACCGTAGATCAGGAAGAACTTGTGGCACAGAGATAAAACAATAAAGCAATTATTGAATTCAACTCTCATTCTTTTATTTTTATTTAAAAATTTTAAACTTAAATTTTATTTATTTTCTCTCTCTCTCTCTCTCTCTCTCTTTCTGTGTGTGTGTGTGTGTGTGTGTGTGTGTGTGTGTGTGTGTAAATACCATGGTTCGAGGAATGGAGGTAAGAGCATAACACTAGGGAGTTGGTTCTCTCCTTCTACTGTGTGGGTCCCAGGGATTAAGCTCAGACCACTGGCTTGGTGGCAGGCATCTTTAGTCTCTGAGCCATCTGGCCAGCCCAAATGTTTCCTGACATTCTAGAGTCACCTAAATAATTTTAGAGTTGTGTCCTGAGGGCAGATGAGACCCTTGCCTTTCTTGGGCCTCAGCTTTTATCCTTTATCTAGTCCTAACTCTCTGGCTTACTTTTCTATTGCTATGGAGACACCATGACCAAGGCAGTTTACGGAGAAAAGGAGTCTATTGGTGGCTTACCATTTCAGAGGGTGAGTCCATGGCCATTGTGCTGGGAATCATGGCTGCAGACAGGCAGGTGCAGTGCTGGAGCAGAAGCTAAGAGTTCACATCCTTATCTGAAAGGAGAGGGGGGAGGAAAAGCTAACTGGAAGTGGTATGGGCCACCCCAGTAACACACCTGCTCCAACAAGACCACACCTCCCAGTCCTTCCCAAACAGTTCCACCAACTAGGACATCAAGGCTTCAAACATATGAGCCTATGGGGGTTGTTCTTATTCACACCACCACCCTCCCCTCCTCTTCTCAGTTCTCTCCCTTCCATGACTGAATATTTTTAAGACAAGGTTTCTTTGTGTAGCCTTGACTGTCCTAGAATTCACTCTGTAGACCAGGTTGACCTTGAACTCCCAGAAATTCATCTGCCTCTGTCTCCTGAGTGCTGGAATTAAAGGCGTGTGTCACCACTGCCCAGTTCCATGACCAGATTTTGAGGGAAGTTGAGATGCTGGTCACTTGAGGCCACTGTGGCCAGCAATATGCTCCATGCTTTCCTGTGTTGTTCCAACGGCCTCAGTGGACATATTCTAATAGCGTTGTTTCTGGGATTTTCACCATCAAGACTTGGGCCCTGGAAGCCCCAATAAGTCAGGCTTGTCGGCCCGTTCTTAACATACTGTTTAAGGAGACAAACAGTGTGGCCCACAAGGTAGCTCAGCAGGTAAAGGCGCTTACCACAAAGCCTGCTGACTTGAGTTCAGTCACCAGGTGCCAAGTGGTTGGAGAGAACTGATTCACAAGTTGCCCTCTGACCTCTGCACACGACCCTAGAACATGCCCCCCCCCAACACACACACCCGTAACTTCAGGTTCAGAGGATCCAATCCACTCTTTTGACCTCCACAGGAACTTCACACATGTAGTACATGTACACACACACACACACAGGCAAATACTCAAATACATTAAAAATATCTTTGGAAAGCGAGTAAGCCAGGTATGGTAGTACACACCTTTAACTCCAGCACTCAGAAGGCAGAGACAGAGGAAACTCTGAGTTTGAAGTCAGCCTGGTCTACATAGAGAGTTCCCGACCTTCCAAGGCTACATAGTGAGACCTCATGGAAGGGGAGGATAATAATGGCTTAAAGCAGAGAAAGCAGATGTATTTGGTGCAGCCACCTGGGGAAGAATAAAGTCAGGCCATCTTCAGGGTTGCTGACACACTGTAAATAGAAGGCACCATGTCTGAATAACCAAACAATCCTGTCAAGGTGTGGCCCTGCCCACATTGACCCATCAATGTCTCAGTTCTCCTGGGGATACAAGCTCCATCTTTGCCTGGCACCAGGCATTGGCTTTTTCCCTCTCGCTGTAGGAGACTTCTGGAGGAATTCCAATTCCTTGGGGCCCATTGTCTCAATAGTCTAATGGTCAAAGAGAGGACCCAAGGGTCTCTCTGCATAACACCTTCATTCTTACCCAAACCATCTAGCTGTCATTCCAAGTCCTCGGCTCTGTCTTATTCTCCTTTGTGCTCATATAACTAGTGATTCACACTGGGGACCTGTCTCAATGAGTAGGTTAAGGGTTTGATGAATACAATGTCTCAGAAGGCCTACGACTGCATTCTGACTTGTGTGCCCTACTCCTCCCTGTCCTGGCAGACCCAAGAGGAGGAGTGTAGAGATGGCAGAGTTGATGCTGGCAATGCCTTCTAATCAGAGAGATAACAAGATGAAGGGTGTAGAGATGGATGGATGTGTTCTAGACGAGCCCGTCATTTGGCAGTGACTTGGTCTGAATTTTGCCCTGAAGGGAACTCTTGGAGTTTTGAGTTAGTCACCCTGAGGGTCACAGGAATAGACCAGGTGGCTACATAGTGAGGTGATAGTTCAAAACCAAAGACAACTAGGCACTGTCAAGAATCTGCTGAGACCCCAGCACTTGGGAGGCAGAGGCAGGTGGATCTCTGAGTTTGAGACCAGCCTGGTCTACAGAGCGAGTTCCAAGATAGAATTTTCTTCGGGCAGGACAGGCATTATTTATCTCCTGGGGTTGTTCACCAAACCACAACCATTACAAACAGCCCTGGCCCAAACCAGCCAGGATCTCACCTCCGCAGCACACCCAGAAGGTTTGTGGAGAGACATTCTGGCTACAGATTGTTTCTCCTAGGACTGACTCACCCACTTCCTTAGTCTCTCTCTCCCAGCAGAGAGCAGCGAGCTGTGTACTCCCGCTTCAGTCAAAAGCAGCTTAGGGAAGAAAGGGTCTAAGCTGTAGTCCATCGCTGCAGGGACTCAAGCAGCTAGTCACAGTCAAGAGCAGAGACATGGCCTGGACAGATTGGTCAGTGGTGAGGAGTACTTGTTGCTAACTCATGAGGACCAGAGTTTGCGTGCCAGGAACCATGTAAGGCAGTTCACAGACACCTGTAACTCCGGCTCTGAGGGTCAGTGCTCTTCTAGCTTCTTTGGGCATCTGCACACACATGTGTGCATGCGTTCAAGAACATACACCCCAAAACATAACAATGTGAAGCTGGAGACATGGCCCAGTGGTGGCTCTTGTAGAGGACCCATGTTCTGTTCCCAGCACCCACTTAGTGGCTCACAACCATCTGTAACTCCAGCACCAGGGGATCCAATGCCTTCTTTTGACCTCTGAGGGCATCAGGCGTGCACATGGTGGGCATATCTATCTACCTACACACACGTATGTACATACATACATGGAGACAAAACACTCATACAAATAAAATAAAACTAAAAATTTAAAAATAACTAAATAAAATTTAAATGCTTTTTGAAAGAGCAAAAAGAGAATAGATCTTTGTGCTTAACAACATCCTTTAGTCTTACAGAGTTCAGGGCCCCAAACCAGGGAGTGCCGCTGCCCCTCTTTCAGACTGGGTCTTTCCACCTCAGTTAAAGCAATCAAGATGCTCACTAATAGATACCCCACATGAGCTGCTGTTCGGGGAGGCCTGGGAGCCTCTTACAATCCAGCTCCTTGTTCTTCCTCTTAGGGTGCCCACCAGAACTAGCTGACTAGACCCTGTAGCTGAAGACATCACATGCTGTCAAGGCAAGTTAAAGGGAAATCAAATCTGCTGGCCAGTTGCCAGAGTGCAGGAAGGCGCAAGGCAGGCGGTGGGGAGAGAAAAAGCATCAGTGGTCTCACCCCACTGAGAACCCAGCGAGCTAGGCCACCAGCCACTAAAGCCATACTGGCACGAAGATTACGAGGCAAACCAAAGGCTCTCTGATAGGTTTTGAGGCCTGCTCCACAAAAGGGAACTCATGCCTGGCACTGCAAAGTCTGTTAGAAACCTATGGCCAAGGAGGCTTAATGTCCTAGGAGGAACTTACTACTACTGTTTAGCTAAATCAGCATAATACCAAGCTGCCTTCTATGTACTGACACTCACATTCACAGACAGATGCTACTCTCAGTACAATGAACGGCCCGTGAAGGCAGAGACACGTGGCTACTCGTGGTGCCGAGAGTAAGTGATGGTGCACTGCTCTGTTCTAAAGAGAACACTGATACCTTCTCATCTCACGATGCAAAGGAAGCAATGCAGAAGAGGGAGCGGGAAGACTGTCAGACCAGAAGACGGGGAGAAGGGCTGTGAAACTCCCTCTCCTGAGAATGGCATGGCCATCGCAAGCATGGTCAAAGCAGCAGAGCCCACTGCATAAGGCTGGGCATGGGTAAGACGTCAGTCATAGGTAGGGGAGGGGCCATGTAGCTTTACCTCTTCCTATTGAACTATGGGGCTACTGATGGATTCTGGGGGTGGGGCAGAATTGTCTTCAGTTATGTACCTACTGGTAAACCCACCAGGTTCCAGCGAACACTTTGAAATCCATGGTCACCCAGGCCTAGCTAAACTCAGGGGTAACAACAAAACAGAAAGGCATGAATTGGAAAGAGACTTGGGGGCGGCAATAGGGGTGGAAAGGAAGGAAGAAAGGGCCAGGGAGTAGCCAGAATGCACTACGGAATTATCAGAGAACCAAATCAATAGTCTCCGTAAGGGCAAAATAAAGAATTTATAGTCTTAGGACAGGAGCTGCCTTCCTAAAGTCCACTCAAATGTCCCAAGGAGGCCAGGCCAGGGGACTTCTCTCAACTGTTGCGAAAAAAAAATCTCAGCCCCTCTCAAGGGAGTGACTATTTATTAAAACCTTTATATCAGTTCTCATCTGGTAAATTCTTTGCCCCAATGCCCTGGGTCACTCCACCTACAACAGTCTCCTTGGATTTCAGCAACAGCAGGGCCTCCCAGGCAGATCCCTGTGTGCTGAGGTTACCCCTGAGTAGGAGAAGTCATTGTGAGGGAACCAGCTTCTTCCCTCAAGCAATAAGGACTTCTCTGAGCAGTCTTGCAGAGCCAGAGTGCAATACGGACCAACCAGACTACACCTTGACCAAGAGCAGCTATGCAGGCCTGGCTCCCTGCCCGACTTCTCCCCTACTTAACCCTAAAGCTCACGCCAGTGCCACAGGGCTGGGCTGGAATGCTCACCTTCCCCCTTCTTCAATTGCACTAAAATTTGTATTTTGTTATTTAAAATTATTTTAGATTATTTTTATATGTAGTGTGTGTGTGTGTACAGAGAACAGATATAAATATGGCTGAGCAAGTGCCTCTATTGTAGGATGTACAGTGCTTTAGAAATATATCCAAGAGTGGAGAGGCTGGGACATGTGGGAGTTCTTTGGGAAATCTCCATACTGATTGCCATAGTGGCTTAGACCCCCACTAGCAGCGAGTGATGGCTCATTTCCCCACATCCTCGCCATCATCTGCCATCAGTTATTTTCCTGACAGCCATTCTGACTGGGGTGAGGTGGGATCTCAAAGTAGTTTTAATTTTCAGTTCCCCGATGGCTAGTGGTGTTGGGCACTTTTCAAAGCATTTATTGGTTGTTTGCATTTCTCCTTTTGAGAACTCTCTGTTCAGGCATTAGTTCTTTTTAAAAACTGAGTTGTTTGTTTTCTTGTTTAGCTTTTTAATCTTTGTATATTCTAGATATTGATCCTTTATCAGATGTATGGGGGCAAAGGTTCTCAAACATTCTGTAAGCTGATGGACTGTAAGTGTGGCCAACCAATTTTATGAGATTGGTTCCATTTGTCAATTGCTGGCCTTATTACCTGAGCAACTGGAGTCCTGTTTAGAAAGTCCTCATTTCTATCTAAGTCTTGAGATGTTTGCCCTACCTTTTCCTCTATTATTTTCAGAATTTGAGGTCTTAAATTAAGCTCTTTGGTTCATTTGGAGCTAATTTTTATGTAGGGTGAGAGGTAAGGGTCTAGTTTTTAATTTTTCTTTTCTTTCTTTTTTTCTTTTTTTTTTTTTTACAGGTAACACCCAGTTTTCCCAGTACCATTCATTAAAGAGACTGTCTTTCTCCATCACAGACTCTTGGCACCTCTGTGAAAAATCAGGTGTGCGGGTTTGTACCTAGGTCCTTCTATTCTGTTCTTATATAAAGATCTGGTTTTTGTTTGTTTCAGAACATGCTGTTTTGTTACTATGGCTCTATATATTATATCAAACCAAATTTGAAATCAGGGTTAGCATTGTTGTTTTTGCTTAGGTTTGCTTTGGCTAGCAAAGATTGTTTGTGTTTTCAAATAAAATTTAGATTCCTTTTCTATTTCTGTGATTTTTATGATTTTGATGGGGTTACACTGAATCTGTAGAGGGCCTTCGGCAAAATAGCCAATTTTGCAATATTGACTCTTCTGGTCCATGAACATGGGAAGCCTTCCCATCTTCCAGAGTCTCCTTGGGTTTCTTTCTTTAACATTGTCATTGTAGAGGTCTTTGACTTCATTGGTTAGGCTTATTCCAAGATATTTAAAAAAAAATTTGAGCCCATCTTTAGTAATATACTGAGATTTCTTTCTCAGTATGCTTGTCATTGGTTTCTTGGAAGGCTACTGATTTTTGTGTTAATGTTACATACTGTCACTTTGTTGAAAGTGTTATCAGCTCTAAGAGTGTCCTAGAGGAGTGGTTAGGGTCCTCCACTTATAGAATCAGATCACCTTCAAGTAAGATACTTTGTTTTTTTCTTTCCCTCCTGAACCCTTCTTATTTGTTCTTGTCTTACTGCTTTAAACTTAGTTGTGTTCTCTTGAAATTTGTTCAGGAACTTATTAATGACTTATTTCATTTCTTCAAACATACTTATAATCATATTTTTAAACTGGGATTTCATCTACTTCATTCTACCTGGAAATCAGAAACACAGCTGCCCTGTGCCGTGTGCCACACCAGGCAGGGCTGCTCTCAAGGTGCTGGACTCAAGACAGAACAGGCAAACTCTAAGGCAGCAGGTGAACTCACTATGTAGCCCGGACTGGCCTGGAACTCAAGAGGTGGACCAGGTTGGCCTCAAACTCAGAGAAATCTTCTTGCTTCTGCCTCTCAAATGCTGGGATTAATGGTGTGTGCCACCACCACACCTGGTCCCTTGGAAAGCCAGGTTTAAGACCTGTTAATAATAGGTTGGGGATGATGGGAGGTGGTGATGCACACCTTTAATCCCAGCACTCTGGAGGCAGAGGCAGGCCGATCTCTGAGTTCAAAATCAGCCTGTCTACAGAGCTAGTTCTAGGACAGTCAAAGCTACACAAAGAAACCCCCCACAAAAGAAAGGAAAAGATATGGGTTTGGCGGTATCTTGGCAAGGTAAAGGTTTTTCTGTTGCAGAAGGGTGCACAGCTATGTCAAAGAAAGAAAGCAAGCTCACTCCAGATCCCCACTGTATTTTTACTCCTAACACTAGGGGCAGAGCTGAGCCTCAAAATCTTATACAACTGGCTAACTTAAAGCAGTGCAGTTGCTAAGCAAACTGCGACCTTGATCACAGAAAGTTTTTCATTTCAGGACTATGTTGACTCAGGAGGGACTGTTGACAAATGGTGTTTTTTTTTTCTTTCATTTTTTAAAATGGTGTTTCGGGGCTGGAAAAGATGGTTCAGAAGTTGCAGAGTTAATTTGCAATCTAACACCCGTGCCAGGCGGCTCACAACAGCTTCAGGGTACACACCTGTACATGTGCACATGCACACACACAGTTAAAAATATTTCAAAAATTTAATGGCATTTCCCTTGCCATATTTAACCCTGGTAGAAAAAACAGCACAGGTCTTTCATAGTTCACACAGTCCTAGGCATACAGAGTACACAAAACAGATCTGGAGAGCTAGAAAAGGGGCCCAGGGAGCAATGAATACTTTGATTGACAGCAACAGAAATTATGATACAGATGCACAATCTTATGAAGATGCTAAAGATGTTAAGAAGGTAACAGGTGAGCCTGGAGACACAGTTCACTCAGAAACACATGCCTACTTTGGGACTGAGCTCCAACACTGAGCGGCTGGGCGGGGGGGAGGAAGGAGCCTGATATTTAGAATGTAAATGCCATCTAAATGCTTTCACTTGTTAATACAAATTATTTTCCACAGGCAATGGACATTTCTAGGATGAAAAGCATGAACACTGTGGCCAGGAGGAGCTTGAATGTGGCCGCGTTTTGACTGAAGTTTTGCACTAAAATCACGAAGAATGTAGGAGGACATGCAAATGACAGTGTTCTTAGGTGTCTGTGTGAAGTAACAGTATGCAACTTTTAAATGGTAGGACGGGAGATGGACACCTGTGGATATTTATCTATCATCTCTCTATATCTCTATCTATCTATCTATCTATCTATCTATCTATCTATCTATCTATCTATCGCCAGCTACCATTTGTCTATTAATCACCTATCAGTCATTTATTAATATCTATCATTCTATGATTAATAATTAATCTATAATTTATATAAGGTAGAATGATAGATCATTAACAAATAATTTTTTTTATTTATTATTAACAAATAATAGTTTTTAAATTATTTGTTAATAATCTATCATTCTATCTTTTTATTATCAGTCAATCACCTATCATTTAACTATCATTCATTTATCATTTTGTTTGTTTGTTTGTTTAAGACAGGGTTTCTTTGTGTAACCCTGGCCATCCTGGAACTTACACTGTGGACCAGGCTGGCATCGAAATCAGAGATCCACCTCCCTCTGCCTCCCAAGTGCTGGGATTAAAGGCGTGTACCACCACTGCCCGGCTCATTTTATTTATTTTATTATTCATTTATCATTTAGCTATCATTCATTTGCTAATTGATCTGTTCATCTATCTATCTATCTATCTATCTATCTATCTATCTGTTTGTCTATTATCTATCTCTGAATAATATAACATCTAGCTGTCTACCTATCATTTATCTGTCTGTCTATCTTCAATAATTTATCTTCAGAGAAGCAGAGAATGTGACAAAATATTGACCAGCATTGACTGTAGGTAAAGAGAACACTAGTGTTTGCAGCACTGTTTGAATTATTTCTACATATTTTCTAACTAGAAAGGCAAGCTCTGGCAGAGGAGCTGCTGTGAGGGTACCCTGGGTGTAGCGCGGTTCAGAGAAGGAGCCAGGCAGGGCTGGCCGGGAGCTGCTTTGGGTAGTATTTCAGAGTTAACGCCTGACTGGCTTGTCTGCTGGTGTCAAGACCTCAGGACGGTTTTCTGTTAAGACAGCAAGTTACCGAACTCGAACTCACTTTTAAACGAGGTATTCAGTCTGAGTTTCACTAAGAAATGAAACTTTTGGAAAAGAAATAAAAGCAAAACAGTCGCTTCCCTGACCGGGAATCGAACCCGGGCCGCGGCGGTGAGAGCGCCGAATCCTAACCACTAGACCACCAGGGAGGACATAGTAGCTCTCCTTTCTAGCAGCACTAGACTAAGTGACGACAGGGTTGCCGGGCAACTGCTGTGGCCCGGGAATAGGCGACTAGGCACCTATCAACTCGGCCCTGGAGGACCTGACAACGCCGGCAGCTGAGAGAAATCTTGCACGAAAGGATCGGCTTCTGAGCGGAGGAAAATAAAAAAAGAAAGAAAGAAAAAAAGGAGATGTGTCAGAAGTGGGATTCGAACCCACGCCTCCATTCGGAGACCAGAACACCCATAAGGGGGAAAGCTCTACGCCTTGAGTCTGGCGCCTTAGACCACTCGGCCATCCTGACACCTGAGAGTAAGGGCCTTCCCACTCCTCCTGGAGCCTGTGCTACGCGCGCTGCTACGAGCCGCCGCCCTTCAACGTCCCTCCCCGCCTGCTCCAGTGTTGTCGCCGCCTGTAAACCCAGAAACAGCGCCGAGAGAGACGCAGGCAGCTCGGAACAGCTGCAAACGTGCCCCTGCAAACGCACCCAGCGTTCGGGGACAACCGACTGGGAGCCAGATTGGAAGCTCCAGGCTTCCCTGTCTGAGCGACCTGGTTTAGGCGAGGGTGGCTCCAGCAGCGGCGACACGACTCTGAGTGCTTTAGCTTGCAAAGGGGAAGGCCCAGGACCTCCCTGCAGAACAGTCCTGGACGGGCTGGCGGATGGCCAAGTGTCTTTCTCCCAGCCCCCCCTTCTTCCTTCACGTAACCCCCAAAACTTCCCTTTGCCCTGGTGAGTTGCTGAGGGAGATAATCGGTACAGCTATTCAACCCGCGAGAAAAAAAAAAACAAACAAAAAACAAAAACAAACCAATCACCACCAACAAAATCACACAAGCCTTTGATAGGTAGAGGGGTCAGAACTGCCGGGGGAGGCCTAATTAGAGCAATATCCTTTTGAAAAATATTCCTCAATAACTAATATACACTGACGGGCAGAGCGATTGGTTCAAGGTTATTATCCTCAGCTGCAGTTTGAGCTCTGGAAGCGCGAGAGCTTGTCTCAACGAAATGAAGCAGAAGACTAGCACACGACCCATCCAATCATGAGTTTTATATATGTCGAGATCTTATTCAGTTAATGAATGATGCTAAGGAAAAATACCCTGCCCTTGTTCAAATGGAGAGGAAGGCTATTCTATTGAGACTATGGCTGAAGCAGAGAGAAAGAACGCCCTCTCTCTTCAGGGCCAGCAAGGACAGCTGGGGGGGTGGTGTGGCCAGGGAAATGGTGGCCAGCGCGGGTGGAAAGTTTTTAAGAGCCCATGTCAAGGACAAGAGCATTCCCACTAAACAGGCCCAATGGAATTCTTCCAAAAACCAAGCCAAAGACTTAGACATCAAAGGTGAGGGACGATGATAAAAGGTTGATATAAAAAGGTGAGGACAGTGATAAAAATCTATCTCTCGGAGCAGGGGGGAGGGAGCTCTCTATGACTAATCCAGGAGGGTAGCTGATGCCAGAGACAAGCGCTGGTCAAGACTCAGGCCTAGTCAAAGGAAGGGTCCGAGGAACGTAACTGAAAGTTGGTTAACGATGATTTGTAGGACGTTGAAACCACACAGGGGAGAGTTTGAAATTTTAAAAATAATCCACTCTTTTGGGGTCCTCACGAACTGGGCGTAGCAGTACCCAAATTGGTGAATGAATGAATAAATAAGTACACGGAGTAAAGAGATAGCTGATAGATTCTGGTGAGTTCGTGTCCCCACTGTAATAAGTGATGCTTGACTGCTTGACTTTACCACTTTTTTGAAGCTGTCTTTTTCGTTTTTGGTTTTGGTTTTTAGAGACAGGGTTTCTCCGTATAGTTTTGGCAGTCCTGCAACTCGCTTCTGTAACAAGGCTGGCCAGGGACTCACAGAGATCTTCCTGCCTTTGCCTCTGCAGTGCGGGGATTAAAGGAGTGCCCCACTACCGCCAGGCAAAATTGTCCTTTTTTTTGTTGTTGTTTTTTTAAATGCCAGAGCAAAAATTCTTTCTTTTAATAAACAAACAAATAAATTAGAGACAGGGTCTCTCTACATAGCCCTGGACGTCCTCCTGGAACTCACTATGTAGATGAGGCTGGCCTCAAACTCACAGAGATCCTCTTGCCTCTGCCTCCCAAGTGCTGGGATTAAAGGTGCACATTATCCTGTCTGGTTACCATGTCTGGCTGCAGGGGAAAATATTCTTAATTAAAAAAAATATATGGGGATGTGTCAGGGTGTGGTTTTGTGGACAGAAGTGCAGGTGCCCTCAGAGACCAGAAGAGGGTGTTGGGTCCCCTGGAGTTAGAGCTACAAGTTTTAGTGGTCTGTTTTGATGTGAGCGCTGGTAACCAACTCTGGATTTTGGCAAGAGCAGAAAGCACTTTTAACTATGAAGCTATTCTTCCAGACCCATGAAGACAGTCTTTAAAAATTTTTTTGGAGACAGGGTTTCACTCTATAGCTCTGGTTGGCCTAGAATTCAATATGTAGATCAGGCTGACCTCCAAAACTCACAGAGATCCTTGTACCTCTGCCTCCTAGGTGCTGGGATTAAGGTGTGCACTGTACCACCACATCTGGTGATCATCTTTAAAAATAAAAATTAGTATTCTGTAGGTATGTAACACGTGTGGGCACTATGCCATGGTTCATGTTTGTGGAGGCCTGAGGACAACTTTGTGAGTCTGCATCTCTTTCCTTCCACTCTTATGTAGGTTCTAGGGATTAAACTAAGGCCGCCAGACTTGCTCAGCAAGCAGCTTTCGTTGCTGAGATACTTCACAGTCTATGGGGAGGGTCTTGGACATTGAAACATAGTTTCCTCAAACATCCACTCCCGGAATCCGTGAAAACTGCTCTCTGTAGCAAACACTGTGCAGAGATGGGAGATTGTCTGGATTACCTAAATTGATTCTATGTTTGAAACAGGCAAAGGAAGGCTTGCCCTCAAAGGAGGCCATGTGACCATGGGATCAAAAGCTGATGTGACATAGTCAGAAGGCAGGGGATGCTGGGCACCACTGGGAGACAGAAAAGGCAAGGAGAAAGTTCTCTCCTAGAGCTCTCACTTGACATGTGGCCCTGTCAGCACTTTGGCCTTCTGACCTCTAAAACTGCCAGGGAGTAAATTTCTGCCGTCTCCAGCTGTCAGTTTTGTAGTGATTTGCCACAGAAAAGTGGCCAATAGTGCAGGTGGCTGGGAGAGAGGTTTGAGCTCACTCCTGCAGCTGTTCATTGTTGATATCCTTGTGCCAGGCATTGCCCTAAATTCTTTTTTTTTTTTTAAAGATTTTATTTATTATGTGATGTGGGATTCCCCTCTGTATGCTGTGAATATTATTGGTTAATAAAGAAACTGCTTTGAGCCTATAGCAGAGCAGGGCAGAACAGAGCTAGGTGGGGAAAACTAAACTGAATGCTGGGGAAAAAGAAGGCGGAGTCAGAGAGAAGCCATGTAGCCCCTTGGAGACAGAAGCCGGAACTTTACCCAGTAAGCCACAGCCTCCTGGTGATACACAGATTAATGGAGATGGGTTAATTTAAAATATGAGTTAGCCAGGAATACACTTAAGCTATTGGCCAAACAGTATTGCAAATAATATGGTTTTTGTGTGATTATTTCTGGGCTGAGCAGCTGGAAACAAACAAGCAGTCTTCCTGTAACAATTATGTGTATAGTGTCCTGTCTGCATATATGCCTGCATACCAGAAGAGGGCACCAGATCTCATTATAGATGGTTGTGAGTCACCATGTGTTTGCTAGGAATTGAACCCAGGATCTTTGGAAGAGCAGTCAGTGCTCTTAACTGCTGAGCCATCTCTTTCCAGATCCCTAAATTCTTTATATGCAAGAAGTGTATTAACTCAATTAACCATGAAGGGCCAACTAGGCAGTCAAAGGAGTCTGGAATACAAAGAGGGAAGCCAGAAACATAAACCTCAGGGGCCATCAATGGGTGACCTATATAGATCACCCCCAAAGAAAGCATCTAAAAGAGTGGGTCTGAACCTGGCGCACTTTATTCTTTGGTAACAGTTGATTCCGAGAAGAAAAGCCAGCAAGGAGGGAGGAAACCAGGAGTAGGTGAAGCCAGAGAGCGAAGCTGAGAAGAAAGTGGGAGGAATGCAGTGGCAGAGGAGGAGAGAGCTAAACTCTCCGGCAACACAGAGGTGCAGTCCTGTAATCCTAGTACTTCCGAGGTGGAGGCAGTTCAAAGTCACCTTGGCTTCATAGTGAGTTGGAGACGAGTCTGAACAACATGAGAACCTTGTCTTAGGCAAAACAAAAGACAAAAAAGTGACCTCGGAAAGCCCCGTTGCGGTTGCTTGATGGAAATAGTTCCATCAGAGCCAGTTGTAGATAGATAATGTGAAATGAAAGTCTGCATAGAATCTAGGCAACTTCTTGAAGGAATGTTGATAGTAATATGTTATGGGCTGCAGCTGGAGGGTGGTCTAGCAGTTCAGAAAGAGTTCCAGTTGACTTCAGGAGGGGGACGCTGCAACTAGCGTTTGCTTGGTGGCAACTGAGAGGCAGAGATGGTAGCCGAGAAAAGAGCAATTGACTACAGCAGGCTCCCCTGACAGTCATTCAGGACCAGGGTTAACTACAATTCCCGGTAGGCTTTGCGTGGGGCGCACGGCGCGCAAGCGCAGGCCTCTGGCCTCCCGCTGTAAGTCCGTCTGCAGCCTCCGACGCCAAGGGGGACTGTTTCTTCTTAAAGGAGAAACAGCGGCGGCGCGCGCGGTGGGCCCCGGTCCTCCCGCGGCTCTCGGAGGGAGCACGCGGGACCGGGAGGCGCACGCGCAGTCTAGGCGAAGGCGGGTTGGGGCGCGCAGGTAAGACTCCGGCGTGGGTCGGCCCGGTGCCCAGGCAGTGCGGGGCGGGCCTCTCCTTGCATAGGAAGCAGTGAAGAGGCCGAGGCACGGCTGCACTCAGACCCCACCACCCCGGGACAAGGAGAACAAATTTCCCAGTGGAGGTCTCTTGTACCTGCCTGCGACCCCCGTACCCTAAGTCCCACCCTGGCTCTAAGAATGGGTGGCTGGATCCGAGAGCCCCGAGTGCTTTGGAGGCAGTGTGCTCGGGTCCCCATTCAGTGCAGACGGAGCTGGGGCTGTGTCTCCCCGGCACTCCCCGACGGCACCACGTCCTCCCGCAGACCCGGGCGCGCATGGCCTCTCCAGTGGCAGATGCATCCCGCCGCCGGCGGGAGAAGCGTAGGCTGCTGGACGCGCGCCGCAGCAAGTGCCGCATCCGCCTGGGCGGCCACATGGAGCAGTGGTGCCTCCTCAAGGAGCGGCTGGGCTTCTCCCTGCACTCACAGCTTGCCAAGTTCCTGTTGGACAGGTTAGGGGCCGGGAGGGACTGGGGTGGGCACCGAGGCAGAGCGCCCAATCTGTTCCTACTGCCTCAGTTTTCTCGCTTAGTCAGGGCAGGCTGCGCCTCCCCTCACAGCCCCAGCGAATGGGAGGTCTGTAGGGTTGGCCCCTTAAGTGTCTGAGTGCCTGGGTGCGGGTGATTAGCTTCCTAGGTTCTGAGCTGACCCCAAGCTCTTCTCTGGCAGGTATACTTCTTCAGGCTGTGTCCTCTGTGCAGGTAAGTAAAGATGGCAACAGGTAGTGGCAGCTCCCAGAATCTTATGCCCAAGGAGAATTGGATCAGAAGCCCTTAATGAGTTTGGGAAGGGGATGAGCCCGAAATAGCATGGTGCAACAGCCTTTGGGAAGAGAGCTTTGTCTCAGGACCTTGGGGTGGGTGTGTCTAGGCTTAAAGCCAAACCAGAACAACAAGAGCAAAACATATGAATAACCAAAACCAAAACTCTCCAGGGACTGGAGAGATGGCTGAGAGGTTAAGAGCGGGTGCTGCTCTGGCAAAGACCCAAGTACATTTCCTAGCAGTCATGGCAGGGGGACCTAACACCTCTGGCCTCCAGGAGCACCTGCATTCATGTGCACACCTCCCTCTCCCCGACACTAAAGCTAATTAAAAATAAGATGGTTTTAAAAAGAGTACTTTAAAAAACGACAAACCAGATTTAAACCAGATTTGAACCAGATTTGAGGTTGCCCGTGGATTTAGAGGGATTAGGATGCTTTGAGTGATTTTCTGGGTGAGAGAGATTTCCACCCTTGCATGACTGCATCATCTTACCTCCAGGTCCAGAACCTCTGCCCCAAAAAGGTCTGCAGTACCTGGTGCTCCTGTCTCACAGGCACAGCCGGGAGTGCAGCTTAGTGCCTGGGCTTCGGGGGCCTGGAGGTGGAGATGGGGAGCTTGTGTGGGAGTGCTCAGCAGGCCACACATTCTCCTGGGAACCTTCTTTGAGTCCTACACCTTCAGAGGTGCCTAAGCAGCACCCCCTTACACAAACTACTGAGAGAACCTGGTGCTCAGAGGCCAGGAGGAAGCAGGAGCCTGAAGGTGAGTAAGTAAAGAAGGGTTGTGGAGAAAGAAAAGTTTTCCAATTTTCTCTAGCTGAGAACTGGTTTATAAAAATGATCTTGTTATTTGTTAATTAATATACTGATTGAGACAGGGTCTCATATAGCCAAGGGGCCTTGAAGTCCTGGTCCTGCCTCCACCTCCTGAGTGCTGGAGTTACTAATAACAATCCTTTTGTGCTAGCAAGGAAATATATCCTCACATGCATTGTTAGGTATAGGAAGCAAAACCATAGTGATGGTATACTACCTTTGACAGAAACTAGAAATAAGGTTTAAAAGAGAATGCATTTGTAAAAAGTGCCACCTAGCAAACCAGGTTGCCACTGGGAAGAAACGGTCCTCAATCTTTTGAGCATAGGCCGCCTTCTCTTATGACCTGCTTGTGCCAACAGGTTTGGACCATGAGCAGCATGAAAGGACTCCAGAAACCAAGCTGTCCAGGTGAGGATGGGAGGTGAGGGACAGGCTAGACCTGCACAGGTAGTCGGGGTGGGGTGGCAGTTTCTCAGGATTATATTTCTTGAGCTTGCAGGGGACTAGAATCCCCACTGGAGACCTTCCCACCCCTGGGAGAGGAACAGGATGTGGAAGAGGATGAGGATGAAGAGCTGCTCAGTGATGCCAGCCCATGGACCTACAGCTCCTCCCCAGATGAGCCAGTTGGGATTGAGGGAGGATGCTGAACAGATTGAGAGAGGGAGGAGGCAGCTGGCTCCTTATAATGTGTCAGCTGGAGGGATGGACTTGTTGCAGGGTGGGCAGGGCAGATGTTGGCTTTGAGTTGGGAATGTGGGAAAGGGATGAAGTCTGGGGGAGGCTGAGAGCATGAGAACCGCTGTGGGAGTTGGGATTTTTTTCCATTTAGGGGCTAGAACTTGGTTAGGGTTGACTGATTGCCCAGAGGGATAATGTTCTCCTCCTCCTCCTTTTCTTTCCAGTAGTGAACCAGATGTCCCTAAGCCACCTCCATCCCCTGTTACCCATACACCTAAAGAGGGAGAGATACCACCAGTAACTGCAACTCTCCCCGCTCCTTGTGCTATTCTTTCCTCTCTGGGTTCTACAGCTGCTCTAACATCAGATGCTGAGGTACAGCTGGAACTCAGCAGGACGCCTCAGGCCTCTGTAGAGCTGCAAATGACCGAGTCTCTGGACAGGTAACCTGATGGCTGAGACAGAGAGGGCCGGGGTGCCCTGGGATGTGTCACTCTTGAGGTGCTTGGCTGCTTCTTTGCTACCCATAGGCCTGGGAGTCGGGCCCAGTCTGATCCGAACCCAACCTGGGATGAGGACACTGCCCAGATTGGGCTCAGGAGAATTAGGTAGGACTGGGGAGATTGGACTGTGGGGGGAAGCTCAGGAGTGAGGCAGAGCGGGCAAGAGTCCTGCTCCCATTCTCCCCACAGAAAAGCTGCTAAAAGAGAGCTGATGCCTTGCGACTTCCCTGGCTGTGGAAGGATCTTCTCCAACCGGCAGTATTTGAATGTGAGGGATACAAGCCAAGGCCTGCATGACCACTGGGGTTGGGGGTGGGGTGGAGAAAAGACACTCCTGGGCTGAGATGTAAATATAGCTTAGTTGTAGTGCAATTGTCTAGCATGTGCAAGGCAGCAAACACAGCTTTTGGTGTAGAGGGAAAGGCCCATGTTCCACAGTTAGTAAGGGCTTTTGGCTCCAAGTATAGGGAGGGCCAAAGAGATGGTGAGGTGTAGGTGGACAGAGTGGACCTGAGAAGGGCACCTGCAGGTCAGACTTGAGCCTCTTATGTGGGGGACTGCAGTAGCTGCTGCCATTAACTATGGGAACAAAGGACTAGAATGCGGAAGGCATCCACGACTGCATGAGCTAGGATGAGACTAGATCACGTAAGGACTTGCTCATTAGGAAGTTCAGTTCGAAGCACCATCTGCCAGATGAGGGTGTAGCTCAGTGGTAGAGCACTGGCCTGTCATATGCCAGGTCCTGGATCAGAACCCCAAACTGAAAAAAGAAAATAGAAAACAAGAACTCACTCCCTCAAACCCAAAAGAACCCTTTTCCCTCAACAGTGCTCTACTTTGAGAGCCTATGAAGCCTGTGTATTTTCAAAGCAGGTTTAGGCGAAAACCCCACATTGGTATGTATAAATAGCAGTAGCCAGAGACTGCAGCACATATCAATGTGGGTCATCATATTCACCTAAACTACACTCTGTCCCTGACAAGGTAAGACAGATAAACCATGAGTGTCACTCAGAATGTCATTTTGTGCAGGCAACTCTGTGGACATTGCAATAATGGTGTGTAAGGAAGTCAGTGGGTAGGCATCCAGAGGGAGCAGGTGAGGGCAGTTAGTGGTCAGAGTGGAAGGATAGTTGTGCTACTTAGGGCATAGGTAAGGTAGTGGCCCAGACAATGACAGAACTGTGGTAGGGAAACGGGAGGAAGAGGAGCCTGCCTGCCCACCCAGCTCAAGTCAGTCTCCCTGCGGAGGCAGCCACCCTTTTGCCTCGTCTCATCACCCATTCTTAGCACCACAAGAAGTACCAGCACATCCACCAGAAGTCGTTCTGTTGCCCCGAGCCAGCTTGTGGCAAGTCCTTCAACTTTAAAAAGCACCTAAAGGAGCACGTGAAGCTGCACAGTGGTGAGTGCTGGACCCCTTCAGCTCCCTGGGGAGGACTGCATCCCTTAGTCCCTGTGTGCCATTAGCCCTTACCTGCTTGAGATTGTTGTGAAATGTCTACTATAGTCATGTAGGGCTATGAAGAGATAAGAAAGAAGGGGAGGATGGAGAGCAGGAAGGGCAAGTTGTTTCTGTGGTCAAAGCTTTGCAGCAAGACCTGAATGAAGTGAGGAACAGAAGGCCACAGATGTGGGAAGCATCCATGTGTTCCAGGAATGGAGAGGAGGCCTCAAAGGCCACAGTAAGGATGATGTGGCTTCTACTTTGGGATGAGTCCATTGTGAGCTCTCCCAAGGTAGGAAGATAGCTGACTTTCAGAGATGACTGTAGCAGCTATGTGGAGAATCTGGGACTGTAGATGAGTAGAGATGGATATACACTGATGGTGATGGCTTGGGTTTGCCCATCATAGTTGGTGAGCAATGCCTGAGGCTCTCACAGGAGTGCAAAAGGGCTGTGTGAGAAAGATGGGTGAGCCACAGGGGACTGGCAGGGGAGAGGGTGACTAAGAAGATTCTGGCCTGGGCAGATGGATAAAAGGTGATGATGAGTCCCTGAAAGCAAACAAGGGACTGGTGGGTAGGAATCTGGGTTAATATGTTAATTAGATGTCAAGATGTAAGCATGAGATTTACAGAATGAGCATAAATCTGTCATGAGTATGTGGGTAGTGTTTGGAGCCATGGGGCAGGAGTGTGCCTGCACAGGGAGGGAGGGAAGTTTGACATGGTACATCTGCCTTCAGAGCATAGGCCAGGGGGGAAGAAGGCAAAGAAAGTGGCAGTGTAGAAACTGCTCAAGGAAGGAGGGGAGCAGGCTGACAAAAGCTGCAGGCCAAGGAAGGAGTGGGGCCTAGATAATCAGTGTGACAAGAGCTCTGCTCTGGGGACGACACTAGGAGTGTTGGAGAGAGCAGTTGCTCTTTGGACAGAAGCCATTGTAGAACTCATCAATAAAAGGAAAGACCATGGGGAGAGTTGAGTATTTATGCCCAGTCTTACACAGGACAGGGGTTAGGTTTGGCAGGAGTAGGACTTTCACCAAGCAAGTACTGCTAAGGGATAGGACAGATTAGTAATGTGAAAGGCCATAAAGACAGCTGTGAAAATAGCTGAGAGGGGCAGGGGCTATGAGAAGGTAGGAGGGATGATGGTGACCTGGAATCATCAGATTGTTACACTGGACAAGGAGGGAGGACCTGGTTGGAGCTAGCATGCTTGAAATGTTTCAGGTGGCACGGTGCTTGGGAGTGATGTCTGAGCAGAGTGGAGGATGAAATAAATGATGAGGAGACAAGGGTTCAGTACTGCTGTATGACAGCAGATAGAGGAAAGGATTTGAAGCCAGAGCTTGTGGTGGGAGGCACAGAGATGGAGGAGAGTCTGCAGGTGATGGCCAGGTCTTCAGAGAGCTGTGAGATAGTTGTAAGATGCAAGGATGTTTCTGCTGTAGGCAAGGCTCCAGGTAGGGGAGGTAGGCCTGTGCCCTAGGAGACAGTTGGAGCTAGGGTTTAAAGGTGACAGGGTGTGGAGTGCAGTTTTAGATGCTCCATTGTCTGTCTCACTTAGTTTTTAGTACCAGTCAGGTACAGGGTGCCTAGATGCTTATTAGGACCCAAGACTCCTGAGCCCCAGTACTCACCTTCTGTTAGGGATGGTGGTCTAAAGCCTTAAGATAGATGACTGAATAACCCTTGTGTGCCTACAGATACCCGGGACTACATCTGTGAATTCTGTGCTCGCTCTTTCCGTACTAGCAGCAACCTTGTCATCCACAGAAGAATCCATACAGGAGAGAAGCCCCTGCAGTGAGTGCCAGGGGCCATGGAGGGAGCTGGTATCTGGCAGCTAGGAAGTGGGCAGCAGAACCTCCAGGGAGGTGAAGGTGGACCAAGGCTTCTGTCTCTGGCTGCAGGTGTGAGATATGTGGGTTCACTTGCCGTCAGAAGGCCTCTCTAAACTGGCACCGACGCAAGCATGCAGAAACTGCAGCTGCCCTGCGCTTCCCCTGTGAGTTCTGTGGCAAACGCTTTGAGAAGCCAGACAGTGTGGCAGCTCACTGCAGCAAAAGCCACCCAATCCTGCTCTCTGCACAGGAGTCACCTGGCTCTTTGGAGTCTAGTCCCAGCATCTCTGTGGCTGAACCCCTGCAATCTCCTGAGGGCACTAGCCTCTCTTCCTCTTTTGACTCTAATTCTGCCCTTTCAGCAGCCAGCTCTTCACAACCTGGGCTGCCAGATCTCAGGGATGCAGAGAAAAGTCAGATGGTGGTCCCCAGGAGCTAGGTATTAAGAATGAAGTTGAGGGTAGGGCACGAATGGGCTCCAGATACCTTGTTTTAGCATTCCTCAAGGAACAATAAATGGTATTTTATACAAATGTAGACAGAACAAATGCTTTGGTGTTACAGAGTTAAGAATCTGAGAATCTTTTGAAAACAGGATGTTACCTGTGCCAGAATGCAGCAGAAACTGATCTGCTCACAAGCCCAATTTCTTTCGAGACCTTTCCTGTACAGTGTATCATCATCTGCCTTGGTCTGGGGGCAGGCTGCACCAGAAGGCATTTGCCTCTGGTTGGGCCCTGCAGTCTGACCTGGTATGCAGTACCAAGCCCTATAGAGAAACAGCTGTTAAGAGTTAAGTTCGTAGCTGAGGGTCTGTTAGTGAGGCTACAGTCCCTGGGGAAGTACCTCTGAAGGGTAATCTTGTTCCTGTATGCTTGCCCTGAAGTGGGTAGCCTCCCAAGCCTTGCGGCTTTGCTTTAGGCTCACAGAATTGGAACCAGTTGACAATGGAATGACACTACTGAAACCACGAGCCAAAATAAATCTTTAAGTTGATTTTCTCAGGCATTTTGTCACAGCAATGAAGAAACCACCACCAAAAGGGATGAGAACTTGGAACTCATTTTGACAAAGGGGTTCTTGGTGTCACAAACCCAAACAAGTTGTTTCACCACCTATAAGCAGTCATTGACCAATTCCAGGCTTCATCTGTAAATAACATTTTGTTTCACATGGCGTCACTGAACTTTATGGACCCACATAGTCCTGGGCTGCATCCCAAGGCAAACAATTCTTATCTGGCTAGAGAAAACTGTCCTAAGAGCCATTTATTGGGGGAGGGGGAAATTACTTCTTTGTGTGTGCACATGTGCCATGGATGGTACATACGTGGGTTCAAGAGATCAAACTCAGGTTGTCAACTGGTGTTGAACCATTTTGTTGGGCCCTAAGCAGCATCTCGTAAAAGGACATATGGCTAGCCAGGCTGGTGACTGCCTACTTTTACCTCTTCAAGGGAGTAACTTGCCACAGATTTTGGTCCTTTAATGAATGGAGCCATTCCAGTTTTCCATACTGCCTGTGTTTCACCTCTGCAACTACATGTCTCAAGCAAGAGAAAGCAGTAGAGATAACAGATCGATAAGAAGCAAGAGATCTAACTGACCAAATGTTCCCTGAAGAGCCACACCAACAGCAGAGAGCAGAGCGGCAGCAACAGAGCACAAACACCTAGTCTATCTTGCATAGGGATGTGTGTGGTGTTGGTTCCCTGACTCCTAGTACTTAGAGCTGGGGAACAGAAGGATGGATGACAGAAGAGCTGGTGGGGATCTCAGTTTAGAGACAAGGCAAGCTAGGTGAATACCTAGCAACAATGCAACAGCAGTAGGCCTGGCTTCCAACCATCTGAGCTGCCCTGTTCCTTCCTTGGGGCTCAGTGTGTGTCTACCCACACCCCTCATGGGGTCCTCTTAGCAAGTTTCCTGAAATGGAGACACCAAGAGCCCTGGTTTTTCCTGTTCCATTGGCCCTGTGAGGGCAATGGGAGGACTTACTGTCACCTCAGTGACTACAGTGGTGGTGGTAGTGGCTGCCATGGCAGCTGCTCGAGCACGTCTGTGGGACCGCTGGTGCTGGGACAGTGACCGGCCATGGCTAAAGAATTTGCCACACTCCGTGCACTCTGCTGTCCGCTCACCTAGGTGTGTCTTTCTGTGCAGTGCAAGTTTGGAGGCAACACTGAAGGACTTGCCACACTCAGGGCACTTGTGTGGTTTATGGCCAGCATGATTGCGCAAATGCACATTGAGGTTGGAGATGCAGGTGAATCGCTTGCCACACAGCTCACAGTGGTAAGGCTTTTCCCCAGTGTGTGTGCGCAGGTGTTTGGTGAGGTCTGAGCGGTCTGTGAAGCCCCGGCCACACTCTGGGCACGGGAAGGGCCTCTCGCCGGTGTGGCTACGCTGGTGCACCACAAGATCATATCGCTGTCCAAAACCCTTGCCACAAGTGGGGCACACATGCGGCCGTTCACCCTGGTGGCTGCGCTGGTGGCGCAGTAGTGTGGAGCTCTCGCTAAAGCAGCGTCCACAGTCGTTACAAGCATATGGCTTTTCCCCAGTGTGTGTTCGCTGGTGCCGCACCAGCGTGGCACTCTCCAAGAAGCCCTTGCCACACTCAGGGCACTTGAAAGGCTTCTCCCCTGAGTGCCTCTGGAGATGTCGTGTAAGCGTGGAACTCTTGCTGAAGTTCTTACCACACACACCACATTGGTGGGCCTCAGCGCCAGGGTCGCTGAGACTGAGGACCACGTGGATACGGGAATGGTTCCGTAGCCCCGCACTGCTACGGAAGGCCCGTGGGCACTGTGTACAGTGGTGGAGAGTGCTAGGGGAAGGGGCAGTGGCAGTGGTGGTCTCCGGGGGGTGCGCCCGTGCCAGGTGAAAAGGAAGAGCGCTCTGCCGAAAGGAGCGGGCACACAGTGGGCAGCGGAGCGGCTTCTCTGGTGGGTGCTGACGGACCCGATGCAGCAGCAGTGCAGGGACGTGAGGGAAGCGGCGGCTACAGAGGCGGCAACGGCAAGTGTGGCTACGCCTCCGGTGCGTCCCCAAGTGCAGGTCCAGCAGGCTGTTGTGACTGAAGCTCTGGCCGCACTCACTGCAGACGTAGAGGGTCTGGCCAGCATGGGTCTGCCTGTGTGCACGCAGATCTGAGGCTCGAGCACAACGTTCACCACACTCTAGACAGCGGAAACGCTTGTCACCACCATGGGCACGTTCATGCCGCAGCAGCACTGCACTGTACCGAAAACTCTTGCCACATTCACTGCAGGAATAAGGTCTTCCCCCAACCGCTGCCATGCCTGGTGCTGTGAACATGATCCCTGTCTTTTCCAGTCAACAATCTGTGGTTTTAATACCTGGAAAGTACCGGAGGGAAAAAGGCTGTGGCCTTGAAAACTGGTCTGCAGACTCCTCGGTTTCTTCTTTCAAGAGCTGATGTTCCTGCTGTTCCAAAGGCAGGCAGAAACTGGACTCATCATTGTGATCCCTGCAGGGAGGTCACCGTAAGTCCAGTACTAGCTGCAACAACTCTGGCTGGGGACACAGAAAAGGCACCTTGAACTCTTTAGGCCTGTAACATATTAGCTGGCCTAGCTCTCAAGAGAAGGAAGTCACTCTGAGTCCTAGAAAATCAGAGTGGTGTCTCTGTAGTGCCTGGTAAGGCAAGAGAGGCAAATGACACTTGTCCAGGAAATAAGCATGTATGGATTCCAAGGAGTGTGTGTATGTGGGGCCTTTGCTAGAACTAGAAACATGCAACATTGCTGGGGAGGCCAAGAGGGAAGTAAGTATCAACCTATTTTCCGGTGTGACTGAAGCCCCTGGGGATTTCTCATTGCCTGGCATTCCTCCTTGGTCATCTTCTAATGCATCCCAGTGGGGATTCCCTATCTACCAGAAAATAGGTCTGACACACTTGCTGATCCAATGGGTGACACAGCTACACTGATCATACATCATACTGGTGTCCGGGGATAGTGACAGATCCCAGGCCGAGGGAGAAGTCACTAGTAAAGTCAACCAGGTGAGAGATCAGTCAGCCTTTGTTTTTATAGGCATGGGACATCACACAACCTCTAGTAAAGTGTGCTCACAGATCATTGAGAAAAAGCAAACAAAATGGCCAATAGTCATTCTCTTGTGGGAAATAGAAATATATCCTCAATACCCTGCATTGTTGGCTTGGCTGAAGAACCTATTGACTGGGCCTCTACTTCTGTATGTAAGTGGAGTCAAGTGGATGAAATGCTTGGCCAACAAGAAACCAGAGTGAACTGTACATCTGCTGCTCCTCCATGCTGGGTGGAGGATCACCAGGAATATGTTCCTCTTGTTGTGTTATTTTTCCTGAAGGAAGGACTTTTTTTCCTTCTTCAATTTTTGAGGCAGGGTCAATCCATGTAGTTCTGGCTGTCCTGATATGTAGACCAGGCTGGCCTCAGACTTAGAGATGCACCTGCCTCTGCTTCCCCAGTGCTGGGATTAAAGGGGCACATCACCACATCCAGCAGGAGGAAGGTATTTCTTAAATAGTTATTTTCAAATATCAAAACTGGAGTTGGAGAGATGGCTCAGAGATTAAGAGCAGTGACTACTTTTCCAGAGGTCCTGAGTTCAATTCCCAGCAACCACATGGTGGCTCACAACCACCTGTAAAGATATCTGGTGCCATCTTCAGGCCTGCAGGGACACATGCAGGAAGAACACTGTATACATAATAAATAATTTTTTTT
The DNA here is from genome assembly GCA_004026605.1 of Ondatra zibethicus. Lineage (NCBI taxonomy): Eukaryota > Metazoa > Chordata > Mammalia > Rodentia > Cricetidae > Ondatra > Ondatra zibethicus. The sequence continues at coordinate 81,003 of PVIU01002545.1, read as the reverse complement.
TTTTTAAAAGAGCAATTCCCAGCACCCACATGGTGACTCACAACTAACTGTAGTGAGATCTGGTGCCCTCTTCTGGCATGCAGGTAGAGCACTATATAAATAAATCTTAAAAAACGAAATCAAAACTGAAGAATAGTGCCACAAGTGATCATTTACTACTCATCTTACCTGTGATACACTTCACTTTTTATGCATGTCTCTCCCGTCCTACCCCAATCTGGACTATTGTAAACCCCAGATACCTTATTCAAAGATGACTTTTAAGTCCTGCAAAACAGGGGCACCTTTGTAGCCATAGAGCAGACTTCAGAGTAGTTACCTCTGAATCCTCCAGGGAGAGCTTTGCTTCTATTTTTAATTTAAATATTTATCTTATTTTTTACTTATGTCTATGCATATGTCTCTGTGTAAGGATATGTGAATGAGAGTGCAGGTACCTACAGAGACTACAGGACATCAGATCCTGTGGAAATGGTGTGACAGGTAGTTAGTTCTAAGACACTTCAAGTGGGTGCTAGAAACTGAACTTGGATCCCATGAAAAGAGCATTATGTACTCTTAACTGCTGAGCCATCTCTCCAGCCCCTAATTTTATTTTTCATCCAGGGTCTCATGTTGCCTTGGCTGGCCTTGAACTCACAGAGAACTGCCGGCTTCTACCTCCCAAATGCTGGTCATTTAAAGGAATAGTTGCCTTCATGAAACTAAAACCCAGTGGCTGGTTTCAAATGTCCAAGAGTAACACTCTGACTCTGAGAGGCTAGCATCTCAGCCCACGCTTCTGCAAGCTCACACTTTCCTAGGCCAGTGCTTCCCAGGGAACATGCCCAAGGAAAGTAACCCAAATGCACAACACATATAAATATATAAAAGGCAAATAAAAAATATTCCATCTCTTCAGTATAACAGACAGGAGTGTAGGGTGTAAGCTTGCTGCTTGGCCCTTTTATATCTCTTTCTTACCTCATCCCATTACATGAGCAAACGTCTGTTCCTGGGGTAGAAACCTGTAAAAAAAAAAATTATAGTGCTTAGAACACTTAGAAATCATCCTAAATATCATTGATCTGAGAGTCTTATTTATTTATTTATTCAAATTTAGTTTCTTTATTGACTCTTTGGGAGTTTCACATTATGTACCCCAATTCTGCTCACCCCTTATATCCTCTCCTCACCCCTGCCAGGCCCCCACAAAACAAAACAAAACCAAACAAAGCAAGCAAGCAAACAAACAAAAGCAAAACCAAAATTCTTCCCCAAAACCAAAACAAATCTCTTTGCGTCTCCTCCTTTTCAACATCTCTTCATTTGTCCTGGTGGCATTGGGGGCTTCAGTGTGTCATCTGTATACCCCTTTGTCCTATCAGCTTTACTACAAATGTTCACTGCAATGAGTCACTGGTCTGGTTCAAGACCTTTGGCTTCTGGTACACTGTTATCACTGGATCCTCAACAGAACTCCACTGGGATAGCCATAGAGACCCAGGGTTAGGGCTGCAACCTGAGGCCTTGGTGGTGTTCAGTGGGCATGCTGCTGCCAAACCATTCCCACCTGAGTGGCCATTCTTTCCACCCAGAGCCAGGATGTAGTCCAGGCCCAGGCTACAGCTAGGGACTGTGTTGATGTCTGTGGCCTGTGTCACCTCAGGAAACCTTAGGAACCATGCAAGATGAAGTCAAAGGGCCATGCTGAGCCAGCCCCGCCCTTTGCTGGCCTTCCCTCTCACTGGTCACTACAGTAAGAGAGCTGGCCCCCACCCCTCACCACAGGCAAAGCTGCCTTTCTCATGCTGGCTCCTTGGTTCCTTTCCCCAAGGGTTGTGGGCTTCTCCTGGCCCCTCAGGTTGCTGCCACACTAGGTCAGCTGCTCCAGCACCAGCTCTGGCTTCTATTGTTGCAACTGCCACATACTCTCAGCTCACAAGTACACGGCTTGTGTTCTCCACCCAGGCATGCTACACAGCTTCAGCCATCCTCACACCTCAGTGCCATATTCAGCAGATCTGGTGAGACACCTGGGAATTCTTAAAGGGTGGAATCAAGATTTGGGAGAAAAAAAAACAAAACAAAAAGGAAGCCGGGCGGTGGTGGCACAAGCCTTTAATCCCAGCACTCGGGAGGCAGAGGCAGGTGGATCTCTGTGAGTTCGAGGCCAGCCTGGTCTACAAGAGCTAGTTCCAGGAAAGGCTCCAAAGCTACAGCAAAACCCTGTCTTGAAAACACACACACACACACACACACACACACACAAAGGAGAGACATGTTAAAAATGGGAAACATGATCCAGGTCTCTGTATAGTTCTATAATAAATGGTAATGAGATCTGGTGCCCTCTTCTGGCCTGCAGGCATACATGCAGACAGAATACTGAGAATACTGTATACGTAATAAATAAATAAATCTTTAAAAAAAATTAAAGAACTACATAAAAAAGTTTTTGAGTTGATTCTGAAAGGAAAATTGAGACTTCATCTTGTGGTACCTTTTACTAATGCTGAAATTTCCTCATACTGGACAGAAAATGGACACTGGCAAAGAGTTTGCAGGAATTTTTTGGGAAAGAGTAGTAATAAATGTCCCAAAATCAAGAGACTTCCGTTTATAAAGGCAACTCATTGGATCTTTCCTCACACTGTACAGAGAATACCAATTTCTGGAGCCCCTACATTCTGATGCAAACAAATCAGGAAAGTCAGGTTATAAGTCAGGAAATTTAAGTAAAGTGGCTGAAAGCCCTTATAATTCTGTTCAAAAATCAGAATTATATGATTTTCTCATGGTATTATTAATTTTCTAGAACCTCTTAATATAGTTACTGACTCAATTTGCAAAAAGAATAGTTTCACATACTGAAACTGCCGAATTTATTCCAGATGATTTAGAATTAACTTTGTTATTTATTCAATTACAAGAAATAATCAGAAACAGAAATCATCCTTTGAGCTGGGTGGCGGTGGTGTATGCCTTTAGTCCCAACACTCAGGGAGGCAGAGGCTGGTGGATCTCTGTGAGTTCGAGGCCAGCCTGGTCTACACAGTGAGTTCCAGGACAGGCTCCAAAGCTACTGAGAAACCTGGTCTTGAAAAAACAAAATAAATAAATAAATAAGTCATCCCTCGAATAAACACAGATCAGATCCAATATGGATCTATCAGGCTATATAGGATAAGATAATGGTGAAATTGATCAACTATTAGTGGGAAAGTGTTAGAAGCCTCAGAATTTCATAAGAAGCACCATATTAATAGCAAGGGTTTGAAAAAAAATTTCCCATCACTTGGCAAAAAGCTAAGGAAATTATAAGGCAATGTCCTATTTGTTCTTTGTATAACCAAACACCACTGCCTACAGGAAGTAACCCAAAGGGTATCAAATAAATGAAATTTGGCAAATGGATGTTTCATTTTGCAGAGTTTGGAAAATTAAAATGTGTACATCATACCGCAGATACATATTCAGGATTTCAATGGGAAACTGCTATAAGTTCTGAAAAGGCTGATTCTGTAATTATAAACCTATTAGAAGTCATGGCCATCATGGGTATACCTGCATAACTTAAGACTGACAATGCTCCAGCATATGTCTCTAGTAAAATAAAATAGTATTTCTGCATATTATAACATAAAGCATGTTATAGGTATACTACACAATCCTACAGGGCAAGCAGTTATAGAAAGATATAATTGCACTCTAAAAGATATGCTTAATAAAAAGGGGTAATTAAGACCCTCCAGAGATAGATTATACAACACTTTATTAACTTTAAAATTTTTAAATGCTAATGAGAAAGGAATGACAGCTGTGGAGAGACACTGGATAATAGAAAATAATGCTAAATTAAATCAACCTGTATACTTTAAGGATATGCTGACCTCAGAATGGAGACCAGGATATGTGTTAAGTTGGGGAAGAGGCTTTGTTTTTGTTTACATAGAAGAAAAACTATGGATACCATCAAAACTGATAAAGATTAGATACGAACTGAAGAGAGCTTTTGATTAGAAGAGGCAATAGATAACTTCATCAATGTGAACAGTCTATCTAAACTAACTTTTAAGGCTTAACAGATGCTTTTCATTTGATCAGATATAACTTGCCTAGAGGGAAATTCCTTAAAGTTAGGGTTGGGACAGGGTTTTGTTTTTGTCTTTTCAGAAGAACTCAAGAATCTGAAGACCACTGGACAAATGAGGCATCTGAAAAGAAAAAAGGATTAAATCACCCAGAGAAAATGTTCCAGAAAAAGAGTAAATTGCCTTTTGGTATATCACATTTCCAACAGGATAAAATTTCATGAATCTCAAATGTTTATTTCTGCTGTTCTCTTTTTGTAGTTCTGCAAATGGTCTTTTTGTAGTTCAATTAAAAATTAAAGCTGGCTTTGGAGTTGGAGTGTGGCTCTCTCCTATTCTAACCAAAGCCTGCTTGTTAAATGGTGTGGGACAGTTCTATATTCTGTCAATTATATTTTAAATATACGCTGGTTGGCCGTTAACCAGGCAGGAAGTATGGGTGGGAAAACCAGACAGGAAGTAGAGGTGTGGCAATGAGAACAGGAGTATTCTGGGAAGGAAGCTCTTTCCCCAGTCCTACCCAGACCACCCAAGAAGCAGGATGTGACCTGCCCCGCTGAAAAAGGTACTGAGCCATGTGACTAACATAGATAAGGATAATGGGTTAATATAAGTTATAAGAGCTAATAAGAAGCCTGAGCTAATGGGCCAATCAGTTTATCATTAATGTTGACTCTCTGTGTAATTTCTTTGGGGCTTAGTGGCTGTGGGAACTGGGCAGGACAGAAACTCCAGTAAGCCTTCCCTCATGTTACAGTTAAAGGAAAATCCAAAATCTCTGTTCCATGTTAGGAGAGCCACTTGATATGGGGACAGAAGAAAAACCAATTTTAAGGGACTATTCTATTACCACTAATCTCAGAATTCTTTGGTTTTGACTCTTTAAATTTTTAATGTTTAAATTATTAAAATTAACATACAAATTTAAAATTTTTGTTGTGACCATTTCTAACAGTGACCTTTGAAGTCTTCAAAAGGAGGATGGGGCCCCACAACCATAATTCCACCCGGACTGTGGTCACGCCACTAAGATGACAAACACCACCCACAGATCTGCTTTGTACTACAAACCGCTCAGAAGAATGTCAAGGTAGCGAGCTAAAATGGTCCAACCTCACAGACTACTCTAGCCAGGCCTTAAGATAAGCCCTGTACTTTCCCATTACACAGAGACTGGACAATAAATGATAATACTAGCTCTCCCAGGACTTGACAATTATCCCAATTTTTTTCAGGGACCCCCAGACAACAGGATGTAATTTTAAGAACACAATACCTGCCAGGCGGTGGTGGTACATGCTTTTAATCCCAGCACTTGGGAAGCAGGCGGATCTCTGAGTTCAAGACCAGCCTGGTCTACAAGAGCTAGTTCCAAGACAGGCTCCAAAGCTACAGAAAAACCCTGTCTCAAAAAACAAACAAGAACACAATACCTACATTTCCAAGAGGTAGGGTAGGCAATTTTTGGTTGTTCAGGGGGTTATGGAAGTTGTTATTGGTAATGGTCAAGAAAAAAGCTGAACAAAGAAAGTTAGATTCAGGGATCTCATTCTAAAAAAATAAAGGGGGATATAGAAATGATAGGATAAAAGGGTAGATTATTAAATTTGCTTTTAAACCAAAACAGCAACTACCAGTCTAAATATTTTACATTGGTATGGATTTTTGTATACTGACAAAAAATTGAGGCTATTTTTGCTATACTAGATGTTTCTACCCCTGTTTAAGATATTTTTGTATATTGATACAAATTTAAGGTTATTTTTGTTAGAACCTACTGTACCTACGTTTCTACTCTATAAGGTTTTGTACATATACAGCTCATTCAACAATGTAATATAAATTTCTAGTCTTTGAAAATTATTATTATAAACTATTCACTTATTACAAACTTGTAGTGATGTTAGGTATGTTTTCAAGGTCAAACAGATATATTTTAGGTATACAGGTGGTCTTCAAACACTTCAGAGATCTACAGAATATGGCATTTAAGATGTTTTAATAACATGGTTCTTTAAATGACAGTAAGACACATCTGCTTCTGGCAGCACCAGTCTACTTCAGAGAAAATGATGGGGACTGAAAAAACTCCAGATGGGAGTTTATTTTCTTTGTGGCAAAAGTTAGCCACTGGGCAAACAACTGCCCTTGTTTTAACTGCTGACAGTATGGTGTTCAAATTGGACAAGAAGGGCACAAAAGAAAGTGACTGCCGAACTTTGCCGAGACAAAGTGGGACAGTCCTTAAAAATTCCCACTTCACAGAAAACTCTGTCAGGTATCCTAGGCCTACAGGCTGAAGATGGATGTCCCAAAGCTATAGAGGAACCTTGGGTGACTCTCCAGATATCCAACTGTTTCTGTCGTTTCTTAGTTTTGGAAGTTGCTTACTTGGCACTTTGTTTACTTCAGTAGTACTAATCCTCAGGTCTCTGACGGGAGTCGGAGATTAGATAGTTATAGCTATTGTTTTCCTTGTTACCAAATTCAGAAAAGAAACTCACAAAAGTGTGTAAACTTGAGAGACATTAAAAGACAGTTTTGGTAATGCAAGTTAGAATAGAAAGTGAATTAGGTACAACCTTTTGGACTCATCAAAATAGGACAGATAATGGAGATTTTCTCTGAATTTGTCAAATGCAAATGTTAATTTGTTAATTGACATTTTTAATGTAATTTTCACATGTACATATTTGTATATAGTTATTATACATATTGTATATAGCTCTACTATGTTAGTTATAATTTTCCTTCTATTTTTAGACAAAAAGGGGGAAATGTGTGATATTCTGATCATGTTCTGACAAATAAAGCTTGTTGGGAGTCAGAGGGCTGAGCTATCCAAAGATGACCAAAATTAACCACAGAGGTTTTTGGAGGACTGTAGACAGATTGGACAGGAAAGTAGTAAGGCGGGATAGAGAGGGATCTCAGCCCTTAGAAGGAAGGAGTGGAGCAGGTAGAAGAGGACTAGTAGCTTCTCTGATCCTTCAGGTTCTTACCCAGTATCTAACTCCTGAATTCTTATTGATAAAGCATAATTAGGATAATGTTTCACCCAAGATTCAGCTACAGTAATCTTAGGGCCCTGCCCAGGAAATGAAACTCAAATGAGGGGACAGAAACTAGGAATGGGAATGTGGGCTGTGGCTCTCTCCAGGGAAAGTGACTCTTCTCTTGGATTCTTCCTACCTCTAGGAAGCTGAGAGACACTGTTGTCCTGGAGTATCTGTGACCTTGACCCCTGAAATCAATTATCCATTTCTCACTGGATGGTTTATGGCCAGTGTGACATAGTCAAGGAGATGGCAGAAATAGGAGTGACAACTGCTTCCATCTCAAGAACCAGGTTTGATCATGATCCAAATACAAATCAAAAGTTTTGCTTTTACAAAGATTGTGAATTCTGGGAAGGTTAGAGATCAGTATGTAGGTAGGTGAAAAATACAGACACCAAGAGCTTATCCTCTGTCTCTCTAACAAATGGGCAAAACTGAAGGCCAGACATCTCAGAACAGGGAGAACATGGCAGAAGCAACGAGTAGTCTCTTGCATCTTCTCTGGGACAACCAACGAATTGGACACAAATAACACACTCTAGGCTTTAAAAAAAAATGATGTATAATCATGTGCCAATTAACAATGGGATGAATCCAGAAAAATGTGGGCTTGTCATTGTATCATAGAATTTACTTATACAAACTCAATTATGATATTATCAGGTGATCAAATCTTAAGGGATCACCAACATACAAACAAGCTAAAATGCTATTTTGTGTCAAGTGGCTGTATTAGTCTAGTATCCAGCTCTTTCAAATCTGTTCTCTATAGTCCCATCCACCATACATAGTATATATATTTTGCTTTAGATAACTGATTTGGGATTGCAACCTGTAAAGTTCCCTGGAAAAGCCGCACATATGCAGAGTGATTATGAAGACTTGGAATGTTGCAGATGGAGAGCCCAAATCATCTTGTGTTATCTTTAGTCCTCTTAATAGTCATTTATCATCCACCTAAGATCCTTTATAATGTATCAATTTAGGAAACTATTATCTTTTATTAACTTAGAAGCCAAGTACGTCACCAGAGAGCAACTAAAACCTATACCATGGGCATGGAAAGTGGCTCAGTGATTTTAAGAATGCCTGCTCTTCTTGCAAAGGACCAAACTTTGGTTTGTTCTGAGCACCCACATAGGGTAGCTCACATGCCTATAACTGCAGTTTCAGGAGACCCGATACTTTCTTTTTTTTTTTTTTTAATTTTTTTATTTTTGGTTTTTCGAGACAGGGTTTCTCTGTGGCTTTGGAGCCTGTCCTAGAACTAGCTCTTGTAGACCAGGCTGGTCTCGAACTCACAGAGATCCGCCTGCCTCTGCCTCCCGAGTGCTGGGATTAAAGGCGTGCGCCACCACCGCCCGGCGAGACCCGATACTTTCTTTTGACCTCCATGGGTGAGTTCATGCACACGCGCACACACACACACCCAAACACATAAAGTAAATCTTAAACCAAAATCAGTCTTCCCATACCTTTTGTTTGCAGATTTTTCTCATCGGCTACCTTTACTTTAGGTCATACTTTTTTTATTTTGGAGACCAGGTCTCATGTCAAGCTGTCCTCAAACTTGCTACCTGGATAATGGTGGCTAATAACATGATACAGGAACTTGTTTCTTAAGATTTTTTAAACAACAAAAAACCTCAACTGTTACTCTGGGTTGGTATATTTATCTTGGCTTTCCGCCCTCCCCGCAACACAGGGTTTCTCTGTAGCCCTGGCTGTCCTGAAACTCACTCTGTAGAGCAGACTGGCCTGTGACTCTGAGATCCAGAGTGCTGGGATTAAAGGCATACACCACCATTGCCCCGCCATCTTCAATCAGCCTTACTAGCCATTTATCTTTCCCCTCTGTATCTAACAGCTTTTAAATCATCAGGTAAAGCCTTTGGAAGACATTAACGTGTACCATTAGCTTCCATGAACCTCAAAGCTAAGACTATAATCACACAGCCTCTAAAACTTCCAGCAGGTATCTCCCCCATTCTGCTGTAGCCTGCCTACATCTCACATTACCTTTGGGGAGTTTCGTTTTATGTTGACACACCTGCTCAGAGGGAAAAGAAAGGCAAGCATCCAAATTCTGGCTCTTCCGTGACTAATTGTGCGACCTTGAGCAGAGGACTTAGGCTACCTGCACCCGCAGCCTGGGCTAACTCAATACAGGAAACCAGGATAGTTTTCGATGAAAAGGGCAAGGTCAAAGCAGCCATAAACCTGAGAACTGAAGCTGTGCGGCACTCGCGATTTACTCTTCAGGACCGTCCTTATTTAGGCGGCCCCTGAATCCGGGGCTTAACTTACTGGCCGACAGCCTGCCAGCTCTTTCTGGCTTTCTCGCTCGGCCGCAAGAATCCTTTCCCACCGCGGAGGCGCACGCGGGCCTGCCTGAGCCACGGGCGGGTGCCGGCGCCCCCGAGTGACGCGAAAGTGCGGGGCGCGCGGCCCCCGCTTCGTCGGGTCCCCTGAGGCCGTCACTACAGGCCGGAGGCAGTCGCCTCCCCGTGACCCGCTCCGTCAGGCGCACGACTTCGCGGACGCGCGGCCGTCCCGGAGCGGCCTGCGCAGGCGCACTGGCCCACAGCGCCTGCGCCTCTCGGTCACCCTCCGGTCCGGGACGCTGGATCCCGGATCGAGGGGAGACGGCAGCCGTCGAGGGTCACGGCCCCGCCCGCCCTGCCTTGAGGCCCTCAGCCCCCTCACCAGTCGCCGGGGGCAGCTCCGAGCCGCGTTCACCTCATCGCGCTGCAGACCGAGCAGGGTTCAGCATGCGGAGGAAGGGGCGGGTGCAGCGCGGGGCGGGGCCAGAAGACAGCACGCTGATTGGCCTGCTCTGTCCGCAGGGTCACCACATCGCTGTTGCTGGTTGCTGGGGCGTCGATCCCGCGCAAGCGCACTATTGACCTGACCTGGCGGAGGCGAAGTTAACAAAGCACGCCGACCTGTTGACCGCGCCACCTGCTAACCTGCCTCCCGTTTCGGGTGTCTGCACGTGGGTCCCTTCCTGCCACTCAGAAGAAAGGGCGCCGAGCCCAGGGCCACCTGGAGACGGGTCAGGGCCGTAGCAGGTTTCCCGAGGGAGGCCGGGCGCACTAATCTGTCACCAAGTTCGTATCTTCCTACACAGCGAGGCCAGACCGGATGTCCACTATCTTGATTAATCTTCCCTATAGATTAATGACCTGCCCAAGAGCACTGCCAGGGACAGCGGTACGCCTGTTTTGCTGGCCAGCTGCCTCAGGCTGAGACCAGTGTGAGTGGAGACGGCTCCCAACACTGCAGAGCACCGGGGTCCAACTCGCGCATGCATGCAGCCTAGGGCGCCTAGAAACGCGGATCAACCCCAATCCGTAAACCTGCTGGGGAATTAGCTCAGGTGGCCGACTGTTGGATTAGCCAAGGCCCGGAATTTCTTTACCAGCACCACATAAAACGGATTGGTCGTACGCAGGCTTGAAAATTCCAGCACACCAAAAGTGGACGCAGGAGGATCAGAATTCAGTCATCCCTTGCCTCTGCAATTCCTAGCCAGCATAGGCTACCCGAGACTCTGTGATGGTTAGTTTTGTCAATTCGATAGGACATAACGTCACCTGAGAAGACAGTCTCAACGAGGTCTTATATGACCCGTGGGCAAACCTGTGAGACATTTTCACAGAGGTTGGGTTCTGCACTGTGCAAGTTTTGAGAGACGACTAAGAGAAAGCTTGATGCATCCTTTCGCTGTGCGTGTGGGGCAATCAGCTGCTTTAAGTTCCTGCTGCTCTGCCTCCGCAGTAATGGCACTATATATAACTTAGAGTTGTCCGCTAAAGTAAGGTCTTGCTCCATTTAGTTGCTCTTTGTCAGGGTGTATTACTACAGCATCAGATGTGAAACGAGGACTCTGTGTTGAAATAACAAAAGTGTAGCTTAAAGGTTGTTTTTGTGTGTGTGACTTCTTTTGTAGCGACTTCAGTTTACTTTTTAGACAACAGATTGAAATGTCGCACAACATAAAAATATGGCTTTGATTGTATGTACGTGCGGGCTCAGTTTTATGATGGTTTCCAGGGTATTATCTTCTAGGTGCAGACAGTGAAACTGGCACCACCAGATGTTATATATGCTTGTGGTGACTTGAGTGAAAGGCAGCGATTATTGAGGTTTGAAATCTTATTGCAGAACAGGTAGGCTTTGGTTTGGGATGGTCTCATTATGTAGCCCTGGCTGGTCTGGAACTGGATATGTAGACTAGGGTGACTCTAAACTCACAGAGACCTACCTGCCTCCGCCACAGTAAAATAAATAAAAATTCAGCAGAACTCCAGAGACAAACTACATATGAAGGATGCCCGTTCAGCTAAAAATGGACAGATGACTACGTTTTCGTTGAGGCACTCTGCTTAATTTGCAGGGAATTTGTGTAAGTTTTCAAAGACTATGACTTGAAAGGCATTATATACAGACAAACTGCCCAATTAGGTGCTTGTTGAGGGTTATATTGTAAGGAAAAACAGAACTGGAAAACTTCATTTTGGTACACCTTCCTTGTCTCTTTTCAGTGACTACATTACCTGCCACTTTTCAAATGGAATGCAGAGTTGCAATCTGACATCCAAGTTAAAGGAAAATCTGATTGTGTCTGATGTTTATAGACACACCCACCACTCACCTTATTCATGTCAGCAGCTACATATGAGCAACTGTTTTCAAGAATGAAGCACAATTAAGAGTGAAGTTAGAACAAAAATCTGATGAACACCTGTGAACTGAAACTACTTCCTTCCACTAAACCAGATATTTATGTATTAGGTCTTCAAATATCCCACTAAGCTTTAGTTATCAGTGACTGCAAATTGGGGACCTGCCCAGAGATTTTAAGACTCTCTGAAGAGAGTGTTGCATAATTAGAATCAGTATGCAAAACATTTTATTTATATATGCTAGTAGAGATTATCAAAATTGTACATGGACACCCCCCATTTTGCTAGTGTTGTGTATTTTCTGGGTGACCCCAAATGATAGCTCTTGTCTAACGTGGGCCAGAGCAGACAAAATGTTAGATCCCAGCTGTAAAGCAAGCTGAGTGGAGCAGGGCAAGAGTTCTAGGAAGTGGAGTGGGTAAAGATTTTGGGAGCATTAACAAATCATGTGACCCCTCTTTTTCTGTAGGCTGAGATGTGAACCCAGACCCTTAAATATGCTTGTTAAATGCTCTACCACAGAGCTACATGCTCAACTACTCAAGCTTTTACTGGTGCCCAGGTGTCTGCACATGGCTGGCTAATGGAATATAAATAGAATATCACGTGCCCTATCCATACCCAAGAGTGAGAGTATCCCTCAATGGGAATGGCAGAACCAGCTGTATCACGTGAGGCCTGTGAGTGTAGAAGGCTTGCTATTACTGTGTAAAGGTGGAATTCAGTTTTATTCATTATGTTACTATATCACTAAATATGTTTTCCATTATATGTTTCAATTTTGGTTCCACATGCAAAACATGTCTGCTCCTGCTTCAAATTCTTTTCCAAGTAACTTCACAGTGGTCAACTGAGTTTCCAGTGGTGGAGAGAGCTGAGTACAGCAAAGTGAAATATATAGAAATTTAGAAATAGAACAGAAAGATTGGGTTAACTGAGTCCTGAATTACAGAAGGAAGGTTTTAATTAATCTTGTTATTAATGGGAAAGTACATCAAAATAGATTTTAGGAAATTAAAGAAGTAAAAACTTACAAATGACATTAACAATACAAGTGATTCTAATGCCTTGATAATTATCTTTTAAATTAAGCTAGACAGTAATCTTTTAAAGAAAGGTTTTTATTTTTAACTATGTCTATGTGTGTATGTGCACTGACTCCCCCAAGGCTATAATTGTGAGCTTCCTGACATGGGTTGCTAAGAACTGAATTCATTCTCAAAGAACAGCATGCTACTCTTAGTTACTGAGCCATCTCTCTAGCTCTTATTAGTAATAAACTTAATAAAAAATGATTGGGGTTCCTGCTGCTTATCAAGTTTGGTCAACTTCAAGGTGTCAAACACTTATTCCTACAGAAAGACTAATGTTTCTTTTTATGCCTTTGTAAGTAAACTGACTACGAAGAATGATCGATAAATTAGACACATAAGCACCATGGATTGGTACAGAGCAAGGATGTAACTGATAAGGTATTTAAAGATCGCTCCTCTGAAAACAAAACTCACAAGTTCATGATGTCTTAGTCATTAAGGATGAAATTAGGCAAATAGTAAACTTAGGGGGAAAATTATGTTCCAAACTAATGTCTATACTAATGCTTAGAGAGCTGAGGCAGGGGGTCATGGCACTTCCAGGCCTGGAATACAGTGAAACGATTTGAAAAAAATTCTCCACAACCTGCTGCTGCTGGTAGCCCTCTATGGTCCTTTATCTGCCTCTGGCCTGACACAGATATCCTCTCTTTCTCTCGTTTTAAGGCTTTTAAAATTTATATTTTTAAAATTTTAAAAATTTCTGTATATATGCATGTGTACCACATGCATCAATGCCCAGAGACCAGAAGAGGGTGTTGGATCCCCTAGAATTGGAGTTCCAGATGGTTGTGAGCCACTATGTGGACTCTGGTAGTTGAAGTCGAGTCCTCCCAAAGAAAAAATTCAAGTTGTCACGCTTGCACAGCAGCGCCTTCATACGCTGGGCCTCTCACCAGCCCAGATCTTTGTTGCTAGTTTTTATTTCCCTCACAACATACCCTAAACTCTCTTCATTAAAAACTAGTTTTTTGCCTTTAATCCCAGCACTTGGGTAGGGACAGAGGCAAGTGGATCTCTGTGAGTTCCAGGGCAGTCAGAGCTACAAAGTAAGACCCTGTCTCAAAAAACCAAATAAAATAATAGTAATACTAACAACAAAAGCTAGTTTTTCTGAGCTGGAGAAATGGCACAGTGGTTAATCGCGCTGGCTCTTGCAGAGGACCTGGATTCAGCACCCAGCGCCCATGTGTCGGCTCACAGCATTCATAACTCTGGTTCTAGGAGATCCAATGTCCTCTTTTGATCTCTAGGGGCACCAGGCTCGCATGTGGTTCGCATACATAAAGGCAGGCAAAACACTTATACAGAGGATAAACAAAATCTAAATAGAAGAATTTTTAAAATTAAAACTTCCAACTTGTGCAGTGCTAGGGACTGAACTCAGAACCTAGACAAGGGGTGTATTGCTGAGCTGTATTCCCACACTCCAGTTTTACTTTTTTGGAGACAGCACCAATAGTCCTGTCCCTAGGATGACCCAGTCTCTTATGTCCCATTGAAATGCCTGTTTGAGAAAGCTCAATGCTGTCAGGAGAATGTACTGTTTATTTTGGGCAACACCTGGTTGCTAATAATAACAGGTCCCGTATTTACTTTTCTTAGAGCACTTACTAAAAAGGGCCTACAATTTTGAATCCTTCCTTTGTCACTTTATGGTAGTGTACATATTTCTTACAGTTTAGGAGTATCCTTCACAAAGAGCCAAGGGCCATACATGTCTTTGCAATGTAGTCATTAGGAAAGACAGGGCCTCCATCTCCTGGTCTTGGAGACATGAAAACGATTCTTTGGTCTAACTTTAGTCGGGTCTCTGACCCCTTTTCTAGGCCCCACCTGCACACTCTTGTCAAACCTGGTTTTAATCAGAATTGTGTGCAGTCAGTTTACCAAGACCACTCCTCTACCCACCCTGCACCTCAGGATTCTCAGTATAGACACAAACCTTCCAGGGCTGTCTTCAGCAAGAATCCAGTTTGGCTTAACCAGTCCCGTTTTACCCTACTTTTCCCTCTTATCAAAATTCCATCCACAGCATTCATAACTCTGACCCCAACACTGATCTTTGGCTATAAATTTTCTTTTGTTCACGCTGTATTTGGAGTCCAATCTCTCCCCCACTGCACTGGCCCCTGCATCTCGTTCTACAATCCTTATACAGTCTTCCTGATCGTTCTTTAACAAACCACGGAATACTTTTTAACACGAAGAAGAATCCTAACGTAACTGTCAACTAGAAACACGCTGGCTTATAGCATAGCATCAACAGTGAGCAGCTCTGTAATTCCTTTCCCTTCTCTGACTACGGAACCCCCGTTCTCCTTCCTCATTCACGTTCCCTTTAAGACACCTAAAGACCCCTACGCAAATAGGAATGCAGCTCTTGATTAGACAAAAATCTTTTAACCGCTTTACCAAACACGGGCTGTGTTGGACAGAACCCAATGGGACGAGAACTTGGCCCAGGTGCGTGCTTCATCTCCAGGGAAAAGCCTGTCAGCACCAAGCAAACACCCCACCTTGCAGCTCTTAGCCGCGGTCCTTCTTGCCTAATTAGCAGGGGCATCCAGACCACCCATTTATGGAGTAGGGAGTGATACACTGGGGCTTAGTTCGATCCTCGTCCTCCTCCTCAAAGCGAGCAACGCTGAGATCCCCGCCAAACACGGCGTAGCTGGCGTCCAGAGAGGCCAGCCACTTAGCGGGAGCGACGGCGCCGGCGGCAGGGAGGGAGCGGGAGTTTCGCTCACCTTTCCTGATACAGAGTCCGCCGGTTTCATTGAAGTGAGAGAAATCACCTTTGGACAACGACTTTTGTTTTTAATAGCAATCCCCAGGTGCAAGAGAGCCGAAATCACCGAAACCAGAAGCACACAATACCACTTCCGGTTCACGCTTGGAAGGGACGGTCTACAGCTACCGCCTCTATGCCGTAAAGCAAGATGTCCGCGCTCTTACGATACTATTGCTAGCACTTCCCTGGTCAGGAGGGACTCTAGGTCTCTATCACCCGCTGTAGTTTTCACCAGAATCTCATATTCAGGCGTTAATTTCACTTAGACTCAGTGGGGGTGAACTGGGAGCCAGGAAAGGCGATGTTGGACAAAGAGCAGCGCCATCTTGTACGGATACTGAAGGCCAGCATTCCGGACGTTGAGCCTGCACAGGGCTATGCTTGTCCGTGAGGAAGGGAGGGATAGCGTTGTTACGCGATGGCATATTTCCGTTTCCTCTCCGCCGGGGCGTTTTTGGTTGGACAGTCTTGTTGCGGGGAGGGCGGGGGAAGATTGTTTGCTCCCTAGACGCTCCCCGCATAGCAAGGTAAACTGAGGTAAAGCCAGGACGGGGATTTTTTTGTTCTTGGTCATATGGGATGACTGGGACTCAGGCCTTGGGACTGCGGAAGAGTGTGGGGTTGGAGCCTGGAGGCTCAGATGGTCCGCAGGACTGGTGAGGCGAGGTTGAGAGGCTTAGAAGGTGAAATTGCTAAGCCGGGGGGGGGGTGAGGGACCGGCTGGGTCGAAGGAGGGTGTGGATGAGAGGGTGGGGGCTCAGAGGGGAGTCTGGAAGATGCTGACTAGGGAGGGGCTGGATTGAGAGGAGTGTTCGGGACAGGGGCAGAGTCGGACCTCAAGTCCTTGAGGCCTGAGGAAAGAAGTTGAGGTGGGGACTGGTCGGACCACACGAGTGTGTGTTTGGGATACAGTGGTGTCTTTGGGAGACCCAGGACTTGAAAGAGGCTGCTGGCCAAGGTGCTGATGCTGACATCATGTATAACTTGGCCTTTGTTTCTCCTGCAGCTCCCCAGAGGCTCATCTCTTTGCCTCTGCTCGGACGTAGCCTTCTCTCCATCTGCCACCGCAGCCTGGAGGCGCTTGCCTCCACCCTCCCGAATGGTGCTCCTCTTCGTAGGCCTCGGCCCAGGATCCAGGCCCCCTTTGCTCCTTGATTTGGAGCTGTTGCTGCTGGGGTCTCTCGGTGGACTCCCTGTGGTGGGGTGTGAAGAACTTTCGCACAGACAAGGTTTTAGTTATAGGGACCTCGCCAACACTTTGAATCTCGGCCTCTAACTGAGCGCGAGGCTCATCCTGTGCCCCCTCTATCCCCCCGCCTTTGAGAAGAGAAGCTCTTCTCTTTGACATCCAAAGCCCAGGAAGCCTCAAGCTGGGGCCCTGGTCCCAGCATGTCAGCCCTCTCTTGTGCATAGGGCTCTGCCCTCTTCCAGCCAGCATGGCTGATTTCAAAAAGGCTCCAGGAGGCCGAGAGACTCCCCAGGGGGAACTGCGGCCAGAGGTGGTAGAGGATGAAGTCCCTAGGAGCCCGGTCGCAGAGGAGCCTGGAGGAGGTGGAAGCAGCAGCAGTGAGACCAAGTTGTCCCCTAGAGAGGAGGAAGAACTGGATCCTAGGATACAGGTGAGAAGGCCGAGTGGATGGAGGGCAGGGAAGCCCAGGTTCCAGGCTCGCTGAAGAGCTGTCCAAGGAGGGGGGGGGCCTTAGACTTAGTCTCCCACAGTGCACTGGGGTGGGGAAGGAAAACAGGTATGCGCACCACGCATTGCGGTTTATCGTGACAAGTGCCAATGGAAGTGCTGATGGGGAGCCGAGGCCCTGCTCGGGGTATGCTGGGCGATGGTACACTTCAGGGCATAGAACCATTGTTCTTCTTTCTGGATAGGCAGAGGGGCTGGGAGCCCAGATGTCTTGCATGTACAGGAGGCAAGAGGAGATGACTGAGATTGGGAGGCAGTTTTGAGGCTAAGTGAGGGGATCTTTCCATTTTTCTGCCTTCTCAGCAGTGTCTCAGAATCTAGTTGTGAGATCTTTCTGGTATTTGAAAGGCACTATAAAAATTTCTGTCTGTATTTTTTTTTTTTTTTTGAGACAGGGTTATTTTAGACCGTGGTGGCCTAGAACTCAGAGATCTGCCTGCCTCTGCCTCCCAAGTGCTGGGATTAAAAGTGTGACCTTCATGCCCAGCAGAAAGCCTCTTATATTGCAAGGATTTAGACCAGTTGGGATCAGTCCTTATTATACATCCCTGGCTCTTGGAATTGTGGATTTACCAAAAGAATGGGAGAACAGTGTATTGCCATGGAATGTGTCCAGTCTAGTTGGTAAGGCAGGGATGGTTGTGTAAGAGACAGCAGGGAAGTGGGTATGAAGAGGCTGGGCGTTGTGGAGGAGATCGCTGGCTCGGTGAAGCTGAGCTAGCTGTAGTGTTTCAGGGTGCTGTCTAAGGAGGACTCTAAGGGAAGTTTCTTGGGCAAATAATGGCCAGCATGTGCCTGTGTTTGGGGTCCAACTATGTCATTTGGGTAGGTTGCATCTCTGAGGTTCTGTTATTTGGGGTAGTGATTTATCTCCTTCTAGGTAGCCAGAGCATCCTAAAGCTTGAATTCTTGGACTTATCTGTCAACAAACCTTAACTGGGTAATGCCAGTGAATTGCAAAGAAAGCAAAGCTGGTTTTGGGGTGTGTGTGTGTGTGTGTGTGTGTGTGTGTGTGTGTGTGTATAGTAAGGCTTCTCTTGGGCTGTTTGTGTGCTTGTAATGAAGGATTTGGTGAGCTAGTCTTTTCTGGCATGAGTCAGTACTTTATTTCTACTCTACTTCATGGTGCTGAATTGAAAACAGCTCAGCTTCTCGTGCTCATTCTAAAGACTTGTCCTCCACTGAGAAAACACATCAAAAAAAGTCTTGAGCCTCTGCCTCAGCCCCATGATTTGTGATTGTTGAGAAAGTTAACTTTTTTTGAGTTTCAGTTTGTCTATAAAGTGGGGGATTTGATTTGTCTGGTTTGCACAGCTCCCATTCACTGTGCACAGAAGTCTAGAATTCTTTTTTTTTTTTTTTTTTTTTTACAAATACTTTTGCTTGTTTCTTTGTTAGCATTTATAGATCGTTAAGGAGCTCTCTCTGTTCCTCGAGGAGAAGGGCGTATAATGCACTTCTTATACCTTCCTGAAACATCCTCTGCTCTGCTCTGGAGAAGCCTTCTCTCCTGCCTTCTTCCATCTTCTTCTTGCCTCTTGTCCTGTGTCCTTTCCCAGTAA
Organism: Ondatra zibethicus; assembly: GCA_004026605.1. Taxonomy (NCBI): domain Eukaryota; kingdom Metazoa; phylum Chordata; class Mammalia; order Rodentia; family Cricetidae; genus Ondatra; species Ondatra zibethicus. Next base: position 62,037 of record PVIU01002545.1, on the reverse strand, counting down.
CCATGGAGGCAAAGGAAGTGGAATGGAGAGGCACACCTGTGCTGCACTGCCCGAAAGGTAACCACCAGAGTCCCTGTGTAAATGTAATCAGGTAGACCAAGACCTGCAGTTCTTACTGTGGTGATAGTGCTGATGGGACATTTCTGCCACCGCAGTTCTGACAGCTGAGCTCTGGGAGTGTTGGACGCCCTGAGGACGCGTAAGGTCAGCTTTGCCTCCAGGGAGCTTGCAGTGTGACTGGGACTAGAGGGGCTTGTCTCTCCTGCTAAGCCGTACAGCCTTTAGTGGAGTGTGGTAGGCTACTTGGGGAGGGAAGGGCCCACATTGGGCCTCATTTAATGGCACAGGCACAGATAGGTCAGTTCTTCAGCCTGACTTTGTAGACTTTGCCATAGGAAAAAGCAGCCTGATGGGAGGAATCCCGCAGTTTTGAGGTGGCAGCCACAACATTTTGCCCTTCTGCATTTGTATTCTCTGGTGCCCAGGAGGTGAATTAGCATGTGTTTGGTGTTTGTTTTAGTGTTGATAGTGCCTGCCTGGAAAATGTGCTTCAGCTCTTTCAGGGAGTGTCTGATTTTCGGAATTCTCAACACATTTAATGTGTCTCCATTAACAGATCCATCAAAACCCACTAGGGAGTTTTCAAAAACATTTCATTTACTCTGCTGAACAGGATAAGATGTGAAATTAAAGCACAGCCAGGGCCGAGTCCACTAGGCAAGGGGTGGCCCCGACGCAGGGCTCTGACCTATTTTGGAATTTTTTGAATTTCTTGGAAATGCTTATCCTCAGCGGGAGGCTCCCTGATGTGGGGCTGTGTTTCCATGGCTGACAGGCAGGTAGCTCTTGTCTGTCATCTGGTAGGATGTTTCTGGAAGTAGACTAGGGACTAGCCTGTACCTGCCTGTAGTATGTGTTTACCCCTTCAGAAAAGGTCTTGTCTCCATCAAGGTTTCACTGGATCGTTGGAGTTCATCAAGTCCTCCAGCTTTTGGAAAGAGGGTTAGTGAATGGAGTGGGGTGTGTTGGTCAGAGGGATTGGTGGTGCTAGAATGGGCCTGGCTCCCCTCTGGTTTTCTCTGCCTCCTTGAGTTTTTTTTTCTTTTCTTTTCTTTTCTTTTTCTTTCTTTCTTTTTTTTTTTTGCGAGATAGTGTTTCATGTAGTTGATGGTCTTGAACTCACTATATAGCTCATGCTGACTTTGAACTCCTGATCCTTTTGCCTCTGCATCCTGAATGCTGGGATTATAGGTGTGTGCCACCATGTTGAGCTCTACTTCCTTTTCAATGGATACTTTTTTTTTTTTTTTTTTTAAGATACGTGGATACCCTCGCTTTACTCCCATTTCTTCAGGGTGACTTTGCAACCTTAGCGTCCTTATCCTCGTCTTCATCTGTTAGTTTAACTCTCAAAGTACAGTCATCATCACCCTGGCTCTGTTTACTCATCTTCTGCTTGGGCTTTTGGTGGTTTGTGGAAGAGGACCAGGAGCATCCAAGGGTGGAGCAGAAACATTATAGTCAAGCACCCATGCTTTGACTCAGTGGCCTGGCCTTCTGGGAATGCACCCAGAGTGCCCCAAGAAGCTCCTCTTCCTGCTGGCTCCCTGACAGATGATGCATGCTGACTCAGACCCTGTCCTCCCTGAGCTCCGTTTTTGCTGAGTGCCAGAGTTCCTGGTGGAACAGGCCAAGTGGAATGTGGTGCTGACCGTCCACAACAGCACTTTGGGTGCTCAGCGGCTACCCACTGTACCTTGCATGATGCTTCATTGTGGCTGTTCCTCCCTTTACCATGCCCGTCCGTCTGTGGAGGGCTTCTCTTGGTTCTGTTTGAGTTTTGTGAGTACTAGTTAGACCTATCAGCAGGCTTTGTCTTTTCTTTCTTTTTCTTTTGTTTTTTTGAGACAGGGTTTCTCTGTATAGCCCTGGCTGTCTTGGAACTTATTGGACACATGGGAGCAGTTTCCTGTACTTTTAGTTTTTCAGTGTCTTTTCAAAGTGTGCACTTGTGTGTCTGTTTATAGAAATAAGTGAGCTCTTTCATTCCAGTCCAACCCCCCCTTACTGGGTTGCTGAAAGGGCCAAGCCAGGCGAATGGTAGCCAATATCACATCTATGCAGAGGGGGCAAGATGGTGGAGTTGCTGTCTAATGGCTGTCATGGATGAACAGCAGGCAGACTGCATGGACTGGTGGAGGTAGCGCCTGGAGCTGAGCACCTGTCCTGTGGAGCCTGTGACTAAGTACCTGGCATTTCCCGATGCAGAGCCCTTGGCACAGCCCAGCACTCTAATGAGTATTCTCAGATTACCAGGATCTGGAATTGAATATGTTCTCTTAGGCGAGGGAGAATGATTTGTAGCCAGCACCTTTCTTAGCTCTCTGTCCCATCACTGAGAGATCTAGGGTGATTCCATGCTCTTCTCTCAGGCCCAGGGACCACTGAGACATTCCAACTAGTAGGTCTAGTGACTTTCCCCCTGAGATTCCTCCTTGCCATTAACAGATCATTACACGGGGCTGGGGGCGGGGGAGGGGCTTCTGAGATGACTTAGTGGTTAAGGTACTGCTCTTACAGGGACCTGAGTTAAGTTCGCAGGACCCATGTTGGGCAGCCCATAACCAGCTGTAACTCCAGGGGAATTTGATGCCTTGGCCTCTGCAGGCACCTGCACTCACATGCATTCTCCTTATCCTATACTCATAATTAGAAAAATGAATAGGTAAGGGAAGTTTTACTGCATTGGATGGGATCTGGTCAAAATACCTCTTGGAACCCTTCCCTTCCCTGGTCTTTGGTCTTCATCTTGATCATCCAACAAGCCCTTGTGTTTCTATGTCCTGCATTTCTTTGGGGGTCTTTCCCCTCTTCTTCCTCTTGGAACACAGTAAATAGCTTTTACTTCTGTTTCTGTGATCCCTCCAAGCTTTCCTTCCATTGCTCAGATTTGTCATCTTATATCACAGACTGAGTGACCCCAGGCTCTAGGGACTCACTTTGCCAATTGGGTTTCTATTTTCTGCTCTTCCTATGGTGCCTGTTTCACTGGTCTTTCTTTGTGCCCCTCAGCTTGTCTCCCTGGGGCACTTGCTCTCCTTTGCCTTCTTGCTGGGAAGAGGTGCTCCAGGCATCTTGCTCCGGCTTTTTCTTGCCCAGGTAGGTGACCCTGTGGTCTGGGGGCCCCTGTACCAATCTTCACACAGGTTTACTGCTGCCAAGAACCTTTTGCTCACTGATGGGAGTCACCACCTCTGTGTGTGCTGTGTTCTAAACCCTCATTCCCTCCCTCCCTCCCTCCTTCCCTCCTTCCTTCTTTCCTTCCTTCCTCTGGTGCTCTTAACCTCTGAGCCATCTCTCCAGCTCCACTCATTTTTTTTTCTCTTTTTTTCTACATTCTTTTTAAAGATTTATTTTATGTATGTGTCTTGTCTGCAAATATGTATGTGAACCATGTTCGTGCATTGCCCTTGGAGGCTAGAAGAGGACACTGGATCCCCTGGGGCTGGAATTGCAGGTGGTTGTGAACTACCATGTGGGTACCTGAACAACACATAGTCTTAAACCCTGAGCCATCTCCAGGCTCTGTGCTCACATTTTTTTTTGGGGGGGGGTGTTTCTCTGTGGCTTTGGAGCCTGTCCTGGAACTAGCTCTTGTAGACCAGGCTGGCCTCGAACTCACAGAGATCTGCCTGCCTCTGCCTCCCGAATGCTGGGATTAAAGGTGTGTGCCACCACCGCCCGGTATGCTCACATTTTTCTCAAAGTACTGAGCAGTAAGTATGTAGTAAGCATGTGCTAAGTGTGTGACCCTCTTGGCCCAGGAAGGAGAATCCTTTATCTTCTAGAAAACTTTCCCCATCAAGAGGAAGTAGTGCGTTCTGGTGGAGAGTGAGGCTCACTGCTACTGCTCTGTGTGTGGTAGGACTGCATTCCTTGAACTTGGGTTTCCTCATCCTTGCAATGGGGGTCTGACTACTCAGTTAAGTGGAACTGTGAAGATTACATGAGACTGTCCTCTGGTCTAGACAGGGTGCCACTGGAACAGTCCCTCCTGCATTTCTTAGCCCTTTTTCAAGTGACTCACTTTGCTCCCCAGTCTGCTGGGACTTTCTCTCTGTTTTTCCTCCCTGCCTAGTGTAGTTCACTTGAGGCTCCTTGCGCCTGTTCTAACTCACACCCTTCTTTGGCAGGAGGAGCTGGAACATCTGAACCAGGCTAGTGAGGAGATCAACCAGGTGGAGCTACAGCTAGATGTGAGTGTCTCATTCCTCACGCCCTTGGGTTGGTCTCTGGGGATTTCTCTATTTGTCTTTTCCTAGGTTGAGACAGTGGTGTGTCTGAGAAATGAGATTCTGAGACCTATATGCCTGCTTTGTATCTTCCCTTCCAGGAGGCCAGGACCACTTATCGGAGGATCCTGCAGGAGTCTGCAAGAAAGCTTAACACACAGGGCTCTCACTTGGGGAGCTGTATTGAGAAGGCCCGGCCCTACTATGAGGCTCGACGACTGGCTAAGGAGGTATGCCTGTGTTTTTGCTACTGTGACAAATACTGAGACCTTAGGGGAGGTAAGGGTTTCTGTGACTTATACTTCCAGGTTACAGTTCATCATTGATGGAAGTCAAAGCAGCAACCCAAGCAAGAACTGGGACAGAACTATGAGGAACCTGCTGGCTGGCTCACTTGAGGGCTTATACTCAGCTATCTTTTCTATGTAGTCTAGGACCACCTGCTCAGGGAATGTGTCACCCTAGTGGGCTGGACCTTTTACATCAATTAGCAATCAAGACAATGCCCTATAGACATGCCCACAGGCTGGTCTGATCTGGACAATTCCCCAGCTGAGATTCCCTGTCAGGTGACTCTAGGCTGTGTCTAGTTGACAGAACTAAGCAGCAGGGCATTTGGACCTACAATCAGGGAGGGCTTCCTGCAGTGTCTGTTTCTGGACTCTTCAGTCTCTATGGAGTGGAGAATAAGGCACCATACTTAGGGTATGGACGTGCTCTGAACAGCCTGTGAGTTGAGGTTCTTACAGTTGTAAGAAATGGGTTCAGTGGGCCAGTGAGATGGCTCAGTGGATAAAGGCACCTCCTCCCCAGCCTGATGACGTGAGTTCATTCACTGGAATCCACATGGTGAAAGGAGAAAGCTGACTCCTGTGTATTGTCTTCTGACCTCCACATGAATTGTGTGGCATTTGTGCTGACACACATACACACACACACACACACACACACACACATACATACACACACAGTCACGCACACACATATAAATACATAAAATGTAAGAAAATGGACTCATGGTCAAGAAATGGTTGTGTGGAGGCATTGGGTCTTGTCCAGAAAATTTCGTTCAGTCTTACTAATGGCTTCATTCTTTCTATCCTTCCTTCTCCCTTCTCCTCCTCTTCACTCCTCTCTCCTGCCCTTCCCTCCCCTCTCCTCTATTTCCTTGGGCTGGGATCAAACCCAGGGTCTTGGGAATACCAGACAAGAGCTCTCCTGCTGAGTTCCACCCATAGGCCCCGCCTGCTGATGTTTAGATGTCTTCTGTGTTAAAATGGTTAGGATTCAGGCTGTATCTAGGATATCCACTCTGACATCCTACTGTTTTTTTTCTTTGTTTTTTACTCTCTCCCCCCCTTCCCTCCCATCACTCTCTCCTTCCCTCCCTTCCTTCCTTCTCCTTTTTAATACAGTGTCTCTTTATGTAGCTCTGGCTGTTCTGGAACTCTATATAGAACAGGCTGGCCTCACACTCAGAGAGATTTGCTTGCTTCTGCCTCCTGAGTGCTAGGATTAAAAGCTTGGGCCATTACACCTGGCTCGATTATGCTACTGTTTTGGGTTTTTTGTCAATATTTATTATTATTATTATTATTATTATTATTATTTTTGTTTTGTTTTTGAGACAGGGTTTCTCTGTGTAACAGCCCTGGTGTCCTAAAACTTGCTTTGTAGAACAGGCTGGCTTCAAACTCACTGAGGTCTTCCTGCCTTTGCCTCCCAAGTGTTGGGATTAAAGGCATGCGCCACCACTGCCTTGGACTATTTATTATTATTAATGGGAATAGGTTTTTGTTTATCTCAAAATATGTAAGCAATATGGTTTTTACACTGTATTATTCATTTAGGTGTATATTATCACTGTACTATTACCTGTATTCAAATTTCATTACAAAATTGTATCCAACCTAGGCCTTTTATGCTTATATTTTGCATATGAGAACCACTTCTTAGTAACTTGCATTTTTTTCAGAGTTTTCATTTTGAACCAAATTTATATTTAATAACAAAAAAGAACTTCTGATTATATATGAATTAAAATATAGAAATAGTAGTAAGAGGGAAAAGCTGATGTTCTCCTTCTACTCCTCAGCAGCCTATGTTTTTTTTGCTCTCCAGATATTTCTTAAATTTGCACATACGATAGATTTAGCTTTAAATATAATTTTATAATTAGCATTCATTTAAAAACAAACACATGAACAAACTGCAGAAGAACTTTTACAATTATTTCTTCTTGAGGGTTTTTTTTTGTTATTTTTGGTTTTTTGAGACAGGGTTTCTCTGTAGCTTTTGGAGCCTGTCCTTGAACTCGCTGTGTAGACCAGGCTGGCCTCGAACTCACAGAGATCTGCCTGCCTCTGCCTCCCGAGTGCTGGGATTAAAGGCGTGTGCCACCACTGCCTGGCCTCTTCTTGAGTTTTTACAATTTTATTGACACTGCTAAATTTGGTAGAGTTGCCTTTTTACAATAATTCTGTTTATAAATCTCATTTACTCTACAACCTATAACAAAAAGTTTGACTTAGTAATTTATGCCATTCACTTTGTCAAATGTGCAACCTATTACTGCTTTAGAGAAGTGTGGGAGGTTGATGAGGTTGTGTGAGAAGTCTGATCTTTTAAAAAGTATGTACATGCCGAATTTGAACAGCTGAAATCCTTGAACTGATTCCTGATTGATGTGGCTGCTTAACCCTGTTTGTGCCCAGTGTATGTATGTCATGCCAACTCTAAAAGCCAGTTTGTTAGTTGCTATGATCTGTTTCTTTGTGTGCTATAAGCAACTAAGCATGCATTCTTCCCCTTACTATTATTTCTAGACTTTGCTTTTTTTGTTTTAAAAACTACTTGGCTGTATATTTTACAAAAGTAGGGTCATATAATATGTGCTATCTTTGTTCCTTCATCCTACCTGTGTTACTGTGTTATAACATAATACCAAAGCTATAGACAGCACCTTCTGGTGATGAAGTGCTTTCTGGGGCTGAGAAATGGTTCAGTTGTGAAGAAGTGTTTTGCTACTGAGTTACACCCCTAACCCCATGTCATACTTTATAAGCTCAACAGCTATTTCTTCCTTCCTTCCTTCCTTCCTTCCTTCCTTCCTTCCTTCCTTCCTTCCTTCCTTCCTTCCTTCCTTTCTATTTATTTATTTATTTTGAGACAGGGTCTCTCCATGAGTCCTGGTTGTTCTGGAACATATTATGTGGATCAGGCTGGCCTCAATCTTGAACTCACAGAGTTCTGCCTGTCTCTGCCTTCTTAGTATTGGGATTAAAGGTGTGTACCATCATGCCCAGCTGTGCCGTTTCCATTTGTAAGACATACTCTTTTCCGTTTTCTGTCAACCTGGAAGTGTGGGTTTGCTTTCAGGTTTTTGCTTGCCTAGTTCTGGTTGAATATCTCTTATCTTAATTTTGGATAGAGGATGTATCAGATGTTAAACTGGTATCAGATGCTATGCTTGATCTTAGCCAGTGAGCTGAGAAGCAGCCTTTATCTTAATTTTGGGCTAAGAAGTATTTTGGACTTTTTTCCCAGATTTTGGGATATATGCCTATATATAATGACATACCTTGGAGATGACAACCAAACTCAAACAGGGAATTCATGTAAATTTCATAAGCATCCTACACATATAACCTGATATACGCAAATATTTTTATTTAAAAATAGTTGTTTTTATTTATGCGTGCGCGTGTGTGCACGCGCAATACACACACACACACACACACACACACACACACACACACACAGAGACTGGCTAGATTTCATGGGACTACCATGTCCTGGCAGCAGTATCTTCTCCATGTTTCTACATTTCTTTTTCGAATCTGTAGAGCGTTGCTTTGATGGCATCTATTCTTATGTGGTTTGGGAACTGTAGCTGACAGTATAAGTGGGCCTTCTTCTTTCCTTTTCCTTACCCCTTTGAGGGATCTTATGGGTGACTGGGGTCCTTCAGGACTCTCCATCCTGATGGCCCTCTCCCCACAGGCCCAGCAGGAGACACAGAAGGCAGCATTGCGCTATGAGCGGGCTGTGAGCATGCACAATGCTGCCCGGGAGATGGTCTTTGTGGCTGAGCAGGGTGTCATGGCTGACAAAAATCGACTGGACCCTACCTGGCAGGAGATGCTCAACCATGCCACCTGTAAGGTAAGGGGCTGCTCCGTTTTACATTGCTTCGTCTTACCTCCTCACGCCTTCCGCTCACTATCCCCCTCCAGCCTTCCCTTAGCTTTGGTTTCATTCAGGGCGGAATCTGTCCTACCGCTGCCCTGCTTGGCCTCCAGTGGTTCCATTCTCACATTTCCCTCTTAGGAGGCCTCCTCTACTCTCCTCTGTCCTCTGGGTGGGCCTGACCCATGAGCTGCTTCCAGGCAGTGGCTTTGGATTTAGTATCTACGTATTAGGTTCAGCCGTGTAACTCCCTGTTCCTGTTTCCAGGAAGTTTCCCTTCACTGTCTTGCACTCTGCCAGTGTATCTTGGAAGGTTAATTTATGTACCATTTCCAGGCTCCTAAAAGTAGACCAGGAAAGGGGGCACCCTGGCATGGGCTCACTCTGCCTCCTTCAGCTTGTTCGTGGCATGTGTCTGGTAGTGACTGTGTCTTTCAGTTTTGGAAGGCCTAGAGAAGACACTTTATCTATTGTGAGCTTCATGAATGGGTGTAGGTGTGTTGGGTAACTGTAGGGATGGGGGCACCCGGAGCTTGTCTGGTTCTCTACTTCTCCTGGAAATCTCCTGGTTCCATGCTGTTGTGGGCTCCACACAGATAGGGAGCGTGTGGAAACTAGGAGCCAGCACGCCTCTGCGGCTTTCCATAGGCAGTGCTCCTGTCCTGGACTCCCAGCCACTGGCACTGAGGGGCCCTCAGGATTATTTGGCTGCTCAATTGCAGTGTGCTTGAGGGTGTTCAGCCACTCTTAGGGAATGAGCTGGCTGTAGCACCCTTCCATGGTATCAGCAAAGCTGAGTGGCATGTCATACAGGCGATGACAGGCAAGACTGTGGGGAAGAGGTGTTTACAGAGGCAAGTGCTTGAGATCCATGTCCGAAAGAGATGGTAAGAAGCCCTTGCTGTCCCCAATCCCTGTCTGGCTCACTTTGTAGACAGTGGGGTGGGGAGGGAGAGCTTAGTGGACATTCCTGTTCAGGTTCCCCCAGGGCAGTGTGCGTACTGGCAGCCTGGGGCTGATCCTGGGAATGTCTGTGTGCCAGCACATTGATGTGTGTCCTCCTCCCAATCCGGACCAGGTGAATGAGGCAGAGGAAGAGCGGCTTCGCGGTGAACGGGAGCATCAGCGAGTGACTCGGCTGTGCCAGCAGGCTGAGGCTCGGGTCCAGGCCCTTCAGAAGACCCTCCGACGAGCCATTGGCAAGAGCCGCCCCTACTTTGAGCTCAAGGCCCAGTTCAGCCAAATCCTGGAGGTAGCTAAGCTTGAAGAATGGGCCGGTAGAGGAAGTGCTGGTGTGCTTCTTTGGTCAGTGCTGGGGACTGATGAGGGTAAAACCTTGCCAGATCAGCAAGTGTTCTAGCAAGTGCTCAAAAGGACCCTGCAGGAGTGGGAGGCCGAGTGAGCAGTTTGAGCTGGTAGAGAACATTGATCAAGAAGCAAAGGTAAATGAGGAAAGTGAGAATTGATGGAAGCTGGGAATGGGGGCAAAGCAGCCAGATGCAGAGAAAGAATGGAGAGAAAGGGAGGAGGAGGAGCCAATGGGAGGAAGGCTGGGTGGGGCTCAGGTGAGGAGGGACATTTGGAGGGTGTGGCAGGGCTGGAAAAAGCATTGCAGTTCAGTGTTGCCGAGGGTATCTAGGGGCTCTGGGATAGGAGGCTGACCTTAGGGAAGAGTGCTGAGTGGTTTCAGAAGACATCTTATGGGTTACCTGTCTCCCCCTGCAGGAGCACAAAGCCAAGGTGACAGAACTGGAGCAGCAGGTGGCACAGGCCAAGACCCGCTACTCAGTGGCGCTGCGTAACTTGGAGCAGATCAGCGAGCAGATTCATGCCCGGCGCCGGGGATTGCCTCCTCACCCCTTGGGTCCACGACGATCCTCCCCTGTGGGGGCTGAAGCTGGTCCTGAGGGCATTGAGGATGGGGACAGTGGGATTGAAGGGGCAGAGGGCGGGGGCTTGGAAGAGGGCAGCAGCCTTGGGCCTGGTCCAGGCCCAGATACGGACACACTGAGCCTGTTAAGCCTGCGCACCGTGGCCTCTGACCTGCAGAAGTGTGACTCAGTGGAGCACCTGCGTGGCCTCTCAGACCATGCCAGTCTAGATGGCCAGGAGCTGGGACCCCAGAGTCGGGGACGCCGGGGAAGTGATGGTGGAGTCCGAGGGGGCCGGCACCAGCGCAGTGTCAGCCTGTAGCTTTGTGCGGTGTGCTGGCTGGACTCCAATATGGGCAACCAGGGCCCCGCAGGCCTTTTTCTCCTCGAGCCCTGTTTGCCCCAGGTCTGGTCTGCAGCCTTCCCTGGGCAAGGTCAGCTGTGTCTCAGTCCTGTCTCCCTAGCTTTCTCACTGTTCCTTCTCAGGAGGCAGCTCTCTCTTTGCCTTACCCACCCAGAAGGCTTGCGCTCTGGCCCTGTCTCCTCTTCCCCTCCTGGCACTTGAGTCTCTCTGATGCTCTCTGATGTCCTCTTCCGACCTGACTTCTATCTGTCTGACTTTTCCCCTCAGGGAACTTGGTCAAGAAAAGACGCAGGAAGGTCATGTGAGAACACGTGTCCTAGCCCAAGTGGTTGGACAGGCCCTCACCTGTTGCCTTCCCAGAAGGCAGCTCCCCAGGGTGCCCTAGATATGCTGCTCAGTCCCGGCAGCCTGTGCTCTTGTCCTTCTGTCCTAGCCTGCCTGTGAGCAATGTGTAAACTGTCCGTGTGCCTCTGGAAGACACTACCTTCTGTCAGTGCACCCCCTGTGACCTTAGCTGCTGTGCTGTGTGTCCATAATTCAGTGTCAGGTGGAGGAACCCAACCTTGTTACCAACGTGGCGATTAGGACCAACTCAAATGGCCCCTGTCTGTGTGGTTCCTCTCCAGCTGGGCTGGGCCCTTCTCATTGCCAAGGTGCTAGTAGGTCCCTGATGGGGGTCTATGCTGGAGGGTAGAGATGTGAGATTCTCAAGGCTGAGACCTTGCCATCCCCACCCGCCTCCTCATGTGTGGCTCTGGGCTTGCTTTTTTTTTTGGGTAGAGGTTGAACTGGAGCTTGGCACCCTCCTACAGGGTGGCATTAGGGAATTTGGTGCTCAATTGTTCTCTATTGCTCTTCCTCACGCCAGATAGTACCTACTCCAGGAACCTTTGGGGAGCGCTTTAAGCACAGATGCAAAGCCTCCCGTGTGTGGGAGGAGTTGACCTGAAGTGAGGGGTCCCAGCCTCAAAGAGCAGCTCTGGGTGCTGGTGCTCCTGGGTCGTATGAAGGGAAACCACACCAGATCTGGGTGCCTTGGAAGAGCTGACCTCCTGCCCAGCAGGAGGATGGGGAGGGGGCTTGCCCAGGGCTGGGGGAAGAGCACCCATGTCTCACATGGGAGCTCCCAATTTTCAGGTTTGAGGATGGTCACGATGAGAACCGTGGGGTTTGAGGTGGCTGTTCAGGAAGAAGAGAAATGAGGACACGCGTGTGCGAGTGCATGTGCTGGTGTGTGTGGGAAAGGGTCAGTCCTGGTTATTTAATAAAATAGTTTATGTAACAGCCGTGAGTACTGTCTGGTCACACACAGGCTATGTGGACAAGGCTGGGGAACCAGTGCCCAGAAGACTGTGTGTAATGAGTGCCGGGGTGGGCTTGCTGTACAGGGCCTACAGGGTTGGAGTGACCATTGTTGGCACTAAGACTCCAGAGTGCTGGCACGGCACATAGTGTCCTGGGTGTAATAAGCATTAAGGAAGGGGAGGATCAAATTAGGGACACTTGATTATTAAGTATGTCGTGGCATTGAATCTGCAATATCATGTCTGACGTGTTCACACAGGTAGTGACTCCTGAGTTGGAGCATGTCTGACGTGTTCACATAGGTAGTGACTCCTGACTTGGAGCATGTCTGACATGTTCACACAGGTAGTGACTCCTGACTTGGAGCATGTTTGGTTATAGGTAGGAGAGGTCTGAGTGTATTTAGACAAGGATGGGAGAGACCTGTGAGAAATCCAGTAAATCAGGTCCGTAAGGAGCCTTGGAGGTGAAGATTGGACTGGAGCTGAGCCTTCTAAACAGGTATGGCCCACATCTGTAATCCTATCATTCAGGAGAAGGAAGGATGATCAGAAGTTCGAAGTCACTTTCAGCTACGTAGAGTCTGAGGCCAGCCTGTGCTACATGAGACCCTGTCTCAAAAACAAAGCCATGATCAAAAGACTTTGGTCTCCATTACAGCTGGGGCATGCTGCTAGCCTTTAGAGCTGAATTGAGGAAGTGGGTCAGCCCAGGAGAGAAAGAGAATTACCAGTGTGGTGGGGCTTTAGGTGGCAGGGAAGGGCAGGGTGGAGGCCAAAGGTCAGAGGTACAAGCAGAGTGGTGATTCTGTGGGCATTGGCTCCCCAGGGCCATCGGGAGCCAGTACAACAGCATTCACTTTTGACAGGCACTGTCCAGGTCTTCCTTTGAGACCACCTTCCCCGATCTATCAGGAGTTCCGTGAGTTTGTGGCTTACATCTTTGGGTGGATAGACTTAAAAATTAGTTGTCTGCAGTCAGTTGTGGAATGGGGCGTTCTGCTGGATATAGTGAGGTAGTTACTATAGTTAGGCTTAGTGGAGTATTTTATGTTAAAAAAAAAACCCACCTAAAATGACTCTTGGCAAACTTAGTATAATATAATTATAGTTCTCAGGAGTGAGCTTTTGAGGTGGTGCTGGCCAATCTCTGGGTGCAGGCAGAGTCCTTAAAGCTCCTGGTTGCAGTGGAGCCTCAGAGAATGCTTGTCCTTCATGTGCTTTGTCCTTGGCCTAGTCACCTGCCAGATAAGGTAAGTGAACAGAAACTCGGAAGGTCAGAAAATGTCATGAAAAGACCAGCCTTGGGGCTGGAGAGATGGCTCAGTGGTTAAGAGCACTGCCTGCTCTTCCAAAGGTCCTGAGTTCAATTCCCAGCAACCACATGGTGGTTCACAACAACCTGTAATGAGATCTGGTGCCCTCTTCTGGCCTGCAGGCATACATGTAGGCAGACCACTGTATACTTAATAAATAAATCTAAAAAAAAAAAAAGAAAAGACCAGCCTCTTCTGAGGTGCTCCCCCACAGCAAACCCCCATAAAGGTGCAGTCCCACCTTGCTAACAAGGGTGCTTTTTACATAACCAGTATCTCTGACCACACACACACATTTGTGATGTCTCATTCTCATGTCCACACTGTCATTCCACATGCCACCTGGGGTGAGTTCTAGATGGTGTGATTTCTGTTAAAGGGCTGGAGCTTCAGGCTCCCCTATGCTCAGCACACACCTTGTATCCGGTAATAAGTAAGGGTGTTTTTGCTGTTTGTCCCTCTTGCAACCCAAACCTACAGCAGTCGACTTGGTTAGGAGATCAGTATTGAGCAGTACAGAGCCCCAGAGTCAAGTCTTCAGTCTTTTGGGGAGAGCTCACAATTTTATCCCAGTGCAGCTGTGTGTAGCCTGGATGCTACAGTGACTGTTACTCATGACTCTTGTTGATTCTCTGCAGCTTCAGATGTTAAACCCAAGCCCCTGCCCTTGTGCACGGCTAGGAAATGTCTACAGAGATTGCATTTTCTTCTCTTGTGTGTATTTGGCAGCTTAATGACAGTAACTTGGAGCAGGAAGGTGCTTCTCTGGCTGTCACTCATGCTCTATATGCAGCAAGCAGAAGCCATCTGAAATTGGGAATTCCCTTGCATTCTCAACGTGACTCTGCCCGATGGTCTGTGCGCATGTGGACGAGTCACTCCGCTCCCAGTCCCTGTTCCTTTGTGCTTGGAGAGGGCTGGATTAGGCAGCAAACCTCAGGTAGTTGAAGGCACTGAAGTGGCAGTGAAGACTGTCCTGTGGGGCATTTGGTGTATGATGTAAGATAATGAATGTGGTCATGCAGAGAATGGGGTGGAGGCGGGGCAAACTGGGAAGACGGGGAAAGTCCAGTAGTAGTGGAGTAGTAGCCGCTGCTGCTGAAGAGTCTGCTTTCTGTGTGAGGCGATGCCTGCTGGTGTTGAGTGTCTCCTTCTCTGGGGTAGATAGGTGTGCTCATCACCACAATATGAAAACAAACAAGCAAACCGTTGATATATTGAAGTATGACGTGGAGGAAGGGATCATCAAGAAGAGTTTCTTTTCTAAGTAGGAAAGAACATTCAAGACCTAGGATGCACTGAAGGAGCAGGGCACTGGGGTTGAGAGAAGGGAGACTCACCTGCTGCCTCATTGTGAATGCTCTGTCTAGGTCACATTTCATTCATAAAGCATGAAAAACATTTAAATTGCATATTGCTCCTAAAAAGATTAACTTCTGGCTACTTAGATTAAAAATATAGCTGCAAGAAAAATAGTTTTTCAGGCATTTGAACATTATTTTTTATAGTACTGGGGACTGAACCTACTGAATTCAGGATCTGCTACTGAGCTACACTCCACTCCCTACCACTGATGTCCACCCCATGCCCCATCATTGAGCTACACCCTCATTCTGCCTAAGCCTTTATGTTAGTAAAATACTAGGAATTCAGATCACAAAAGTAACAACTGCTTATAAAAAATCCAAACAGGACAAAATGAAATAGAGTGAAGGACTGGTGAGTCTCCTCTCATCCCATCTCACCCTCACGAGAAACCACATCTTTTCATGGTTTATTAGGGTCCCGTCTTTCCAAATCTTTTCCGCTGTACAGATGCAACACTCACCTCGACTTGGCTCATATCACACTGTGTTGTAACCTGCAGGTGCCCTTCATGTGTCTTCGACATCTTTGCATGTTGGCGGGACAGTAGTCTATCCTTAGACATCCCTTTAAGGCTGAGTGTGGGATCTCAGCACTGAAGCTGAAGCAGGAGGAGCAGAGTTCAAGATCAGCTTGGGCTACATAACGAGTTAGAGAACTGCAGAGAGAACTTGTCTTAAAAGACTAAAGCCAGGGGCTGAAGAGATGGCTCAGCAGTTAAGAGCACTGTGAGTGTGTGTGTGTGGGGGGGGGGGCTGGGGAATCAGCATACACACTACAGCCTGTGCGGGGCATCAGAGGGCAATCTGTGGGAGTGGGCTGTCTCCTACCACGTGGATCCAGTATATTGAACACAGGTCTCCAGGTTTGGCGGCAAGTGTCCATCAGCTGAGCCACCTCACTGGCCCTCCTGGTAGGATGCTAATATACCTATATGCATCTACAGTCCCAGTCATCCTGATAAATTTATAGGTGGTGCCCCCTTTTCTCCCAGAAAAGTCATTAATCAGCCCATGCCCTGTGGAGCTGGATAGATGGTTACATTGCTTATCCCCCCAGGTGCACAGTGCATCCTAAAATGGACTCAAAAGCTACTTACCCTCCCAGGGCAAGGCACACCCTGAAAAAAGTTTTACACTGCGTGGAGTGACTTATAGCAGGATACAGCCTGAGGTTAACGCAGAATAGTTTTTGTGAGATTGTCTGGGACTGGTGAGTCCTGCCTGACCTGAGGTCGTATATATTCTGTCCTTAAGACTAGTTAACTGTTCTTTAGCATTCTTACTTGCAAGTACTTTCATATAAGAGAAATATTAACTCTATGCCTTCAAGTTCACAGTAAGTGCTAATTGTGCTGCTGTCTTAGGAGGCTTCAACCAGCTTCTAGAGTGAAGGGCTCTTTCTTTTACTTCCCCATATCTTTATAAATGTCCCCATATTTCTATCCTGTCTTAGACAGGGTTACTATTGTTGCAATGAAACACCATGACCAAAGATACTTGGGGAAGAAAGGCTTCATTCAGCCTACGCTTCCACATCACAGGACATCATCAGAGGAAGTCAGGACAGCAACTCAAACAGGGGAGGGGCCTCGAGGCTTTAGCTGAGGTAGAAGCCATGGAGCAGTGATGCTTACTGACTTGTAACTCAGGACTTGCTTGGCCTGCATTCTTAGAGAACCCGGGATCACCAGCCCAGGGATGGCCCCATCCAGAATGGGCTGGCCCATCCCCGCTCAATCACTAATTAAGAAAAGGCATTTCCTTAATTGAGCTTCCCTCCTCTCAGGGGATTATAGCTTGTGTCAAATTGACATAAAACTATCCTAAAAGTTAGCTTATCTAAATTTTGTTTTTGTGTATATTTCTGTGTGTGCCTGAGGAGGGCCAGAAGAGGGCACCAGATTCCCTGGAACTGAAGTTCCAGGTAATGGTGAGCTGTCGTGAGTGGGTACTGGGGACCGAACTCACATCCCCTGGAAGAGCAGCATGCACTCTTGACTGCGGGGCCCCCTCTTTAGACCCACACTTGTCTTTTTAATTGACATGTTGCGTTTGGGTGGCAGAGCCTAGCTTGTTCAGGCTCAGGATTGACTGAACTCTAAACACAAACAGAACTCTGAATCTAAGAAAATACAAAGTAGGTGCAGCAGCAGAGAGGAAGTGAGCCCCAAGATACGTGTGGTTGGCTGGGAGAACTGGGAGAAGGTTCCTTAGGGAAATGCCCAGTGTCTTGTAGCATAAATGTTGGCAGAGGCGCCAGTATTGTACACAGCCACACTGGCTTTATTACCCTCGCTTATCTTGACTTGCCTTAGGTTCCTAGGTGTGGGGCTGTTCCTGGGGCTCACTGAATTCTTCAGCTGTTGACAGATAAGAGCTTTATGGACCTTGTGTCAGGGAAATCACCAATCAACAGACAGGCCTCACCCTCTGTTGGCTCCAGTGGAGGTTGTTATCTAACACTGTAACAGGAAGCCAGACCCCACCAGGGAAATAGAGTACACAGTATAGAGAAGGCATGGGGGAGAGGAGTCACATTCCCAGAACATCTTTAAAATTTTCCCTGGAGGGGCTGGAGAGGTGGCTCAGTGGTTAAGAGCACTGTCTGCTATTCCAGAGGTCCTGAGTTCAATTCCCAGCAACCACATGGTGGCTCACAGTCAACTGTAGTAAGATCTGGTGCCCTCTTCTGGCCTGCAGGCACACATGCAGACAGAACACTATACATAATGAATAAATAAATCTTACAAAAAAAAAAAAAAAGAATGCTGCTGGCTGCTCTTCCTGAGCCCTGAGTTCAATTCCCAGCACCCACATGGCAGCTCACAGCTGTCTGTAACTCCAGTTCCAGAGGATCTGACACTTTCACACCAATGCACATAAAGTTAAATTATTAAAAAAGAAATACGAGGTCTTGTTTATACTCTTAAGGATTTTATAAAAAAGATTGCTCAAATTTAAAAAAAAATAGGAAGAGGACTGGGAGAATGTGCCTGTGAATTCCACAAATCACATGCCTGGAACTCAGTGGGCTCGAAACATGCCATTTGCTAGTCAAAATGCAGTCGCTCAGCATGGAGCTTTTATGTCTCATGAGATTTTTATTTTATTTTATGTGTCTTTTGTCTGCATGTGGTAGCAGTGCTCATGAGACCAGGCCAAAAGAAGGTGTTGGAGCCCCTGGAACTGGAGTTACAGACAGTTGTTCCCATGCAGGTGATGGGAGCTGAACCCAGGTCCTCTGCAAAGGCAGCCATTGCCCTTAACTGATGAGCTACCTCTCCTTCACTCATTTTTTTGTTTGTTTAATTAAGAAAGAGATGTGTGTGTGTGTGTGTGTAGGTGTGTTTGTGTGTCTCTCTGTGTGTGTCTGTGTTGGGTATTTGTATGTGATGTGGGTGCTTTCAGAGGCCAGAAGAAGGCGTTGGATGTCCTGGAGCTGGAGTAGAGGGAGTTGTGAGCTGTCTGAAGACCCAAGCAGGGTCCTCTGCAAGACAGGGAATACTCTTAAAAACTGAACCGTTTATCTAGTCACTTACTGTTTGTTTTAATGGAATGTGTTGATGTCTCCACAGTTCTGTTTAGGTGACTGACTGCAGGGCAGGGAAACTGCTGCTGCTATTGATGCAGAACACACTAATATTTTTGGTACATTAACACACACACATACATACATACATACATACACACACACATATACACATGCATATATTTTGAAGTTTTGGAAATTTAGCTGTGTTGTCAAATTTGGTTAAAAAAAAGGAGTCTCCCATCTTAACTGTGTTGGGTTGGCATTACAGAGAAATTAACAGCTGCATTGGTCTGGACACATTAAATTTACCACCCCCCTTGTACAGAGCTAACTCAGGGCACTAAATGTGTAAGTTCTTATCTATGTGGGTTTGACTGCAGAAGCTAACATTCCACTCTCTAAGTAATGAAGAAAACATTGTTGCTCTCCTGAAGACTCTCGGGCTGTGAGACCTCCGTGCTGCGTGGGATGTGCCTTCTCAGGTTTGAACATCAAACTCCCATGGTGCAGTGAACACAGGAAAAGGCCTATTTACCTCCCAAATCTTAAACATGGTTCAGAGCCTGCAGCCTAGAGCAGGAATTGAAATTTCCCTGAGAATCTCATGGGAGAAGGAAAAGGCTGAAGCCTGGTGCTAGCCAGAGGGGAGCTTGTCTTCTGCATGATTCCACACCCTTCTGAGGACTTGTCAGACCCCCTTGCAGAAGCCTGGAGCTGAGATGGGCAGGACCACAACATGATCAGCAATGCAGACCTCTGGCCATCTAAACATAACCTCATGTTAGGACACCAAAGATGGACTGAGCGGGGGGGATGGGGGTCACTAAATTTTCCTTGAATAAATACCTGTTCATCTTCACAATGTCCAAGTTCCGAGATGACTTTTTGGCTGTTGCTGACTCAGCTGACCTCCCCTGGGAAGTGTGTGTGCAGATTCCTGACACAGCCGCCACACACATGGAGCCCACCTTTGCAAACAGGGGCTTTATTGACCATGGAGCACTTGTGCCGGGTACTTCAAATTCCTTTCGTCCTTGTGAGTGTTTTTGAGGACGTTCGAACCACAGGATAATTTTGGAAAAGCTTTCTGTGACTGTCCACTCGTGCTCTACATAAGCCAGATGGACGTATTTGGGATAAGAAAAAGAGGTTGGAATTGGGTTGGAATCATGTACCTGAAGCCAGGCTGAACTCTGGATATATCAGCGGCTTTACTGCTTCTGGATCTAAGTGACAGTCTACAAAAATCAGATATGAATACTGGCTCTCTACTGCCCAGGCCACCAACACCACATGTTGGTAATTCACACGTAGTTCCTAAAATAGCACCATAGTCCAGAGGAAGTTATCCCAGTGCTTCAGAAGGCCCTGGAAGCCTGGGGCGCAGGCACAGAAGATTCCCTTTGTGCTTTCTGCCCTCATTGGTTCTACTTATTTTTTTCTTCAGACCTGCTACTCCTCCACAATTCTCCATTCTAGCCATTGATTATGACAAACCAAATAAAACAAAAAATGCAACATTTGTGGTCCCCAAATAAAATTGATGAACTGTCGTAAAGTTTTAAAATTTATTTTCTTCCATCCTTCTTCCTTTCTTTTTCTTGGTTTTCTTTTTTCTTCCTTTCTTTCGTCCTCCCTCCTTCCCTCCCTCCCTCCCTCCCTTTCTTCCTCCTTCTTTCTTTTCTTCCTTTATACATATTTTTTTGAGACAGAGTTTCTCTGTGTAACAGCCCTGGCTGTCCTGAAACTTTCTCTGTAGAGCAGACTGTCTAGAACTCAGATCCTCCTGCCTCTGCCTTCTCAGTGCTGGGATCAAAGGCTACCATGCCTGGCTTTGGTTCTCTCTCTCTCTCTCTCTCTCTCTCTCTCTCTCGTGTGTGTGTGTGTGTGTGTGTGTGTGTGTGTGTGTGTGTGTGTGTGCGTGCGTGCGTGCGTGCGCGCGCAGGGAGGACTCAAGTCCCAGCACACGTGCAGTGGTCAGATTGCTTGCTGCTGTGTTGTGTACTCCAGGTGAGCTGACCTACAAGCTCCTGGAAGCTTCTCCTGTCTCTGCCTCCCACCTTGCCCTAGGCATTCTGGGAATACAGCTGCATGGCACACATCCAGCTTTCTATGCTGGTTCTTAGGAATAAACTCAAGTTGTCAGGCCTCTATGACTAGCATTTTTACCCCCTAAACAATTTCTCATAATAAAAAGGCTCTTTTTCCTGTTTTTCTCATGTAGACCAGGCTGCCTCAGATTCATTATTAGGAGAGGCTGGCCTTGAACTCCTGACCCTCTATCATCTACTTTCCAGTGCTGAGATCCCCAGCATTCCAGCTCCCGTCCTTCCTTCTCCTCTTTTTCCTTCTCTTCTTCTCTCACAGAATTTCTATGTAGCCCAGAGCTAGACTCAATTTTGCAATCCTCCTACCACTGCCACCGAGAGATGGAATTACAGGCATGGGCCACCATACTCAGACCTGAATTTCTTTTTTTTTTTCCTATAAATTGCTTATTTTATTTATTGTGTGTGTATTTGTGTGGGTGCGTACTTGAATACTACAGTACATGTGTGGTGGTTAATGGACACCTTACAAGAGTCTATCCTCTCCTTCTGCCATTTGGGAGCTAGGGATTGAACCCAGGTCATCAGGGTTGGCAGCAAGCACCTTTATCTGCTAAGCTATCTTGAGGGCCAGTTCTTATTTTTTTATATTCTCCTCTCATGTATTACATCCAGTCTGCAATTTCCCCTCCCTCCCCTCCCCCTAGTCTCTCCCCCTATGGCTCCTCTCCTCCAAATCCACCCTCCCTTAATCTCCCCTCAGAAAAGAGCAGGCCTCCCAGGAACATCAACCAAATACAGCATAATATGCTAGTATAAGACCAGGTATATACTATCTATCATATCAAGGTTGAATAAGGCAATATAATAGGAAAAAAGTGTCCCTTAAGTAGACAAAAAGTCAGCAACTGCTCCCACTCCTGCTGTTAGGAATCCACAAGAACACTAAGCTACTCAGCCATAACATATATACAGAGGACCTAGGTCAGACCCTTACAGGTTCCCTGAACTCTGCAAGCCCTCATGAGCTCCAGTTGATGTGGGATTCCCCTCTGTAGTCTGTGAATATAGAAGCTGCTTTGGCCTATGGCAGGGCAGAATATAGCAAGGCAGGAAATTCAAGCAGAGAAAGAGGAGGAAAGAAAGCAGAATCAGAGAGACACCATGTAGCTGCCCAATAAGCGAGAGGTAACAAACAAATTTCCCGCTTCATGGGAAAGTCTGCTAGTTACTATGGACCAGTAGGCTGAAAATGGATGCCCCAATGGTACAGAAGATCTTTGGGTGACTGTCCAGGCAACGAGATGTCTCTGCTAATTCTAGAGTTTTGGAAGTTGCTTACCATGCACTTCATGTTTACTTAGGTAATTTTATACCTTCTGGGGGTCCTTGATGGAGTTGAAGTCAGATAGTTATAGTTTTCCTTAGTTATGATAAAAGATAAATTAGGTATGAAACTTTCCAGATACAAATAGACTAAATATTGTGTGATTATTGTTTGATACCTGTTTTGTTATATATAATTTTATTATGTTTAAGTTAAAACCTTCCTTTAGTCAGAAAAGGGGAGATGATGTGGGATTCCCCTCTGTATGCTGTGGATATATTTTATTACCATTGGTTAATAAAGAAACTGCTTTGGCCAATGGCAGGGTAGAATATAACAAGGCAGGAAATCCAAGTAGAGACAGAAGAGGGAAGAAGGTGGAATCAAAGAGACACCATGTAGCCACCAAAGAAGCAAGAGGTAACAAACTACGAGCCTTGTAGTAAAATATAAAAGAATAGAAATAGGTTAATTCAAAATGTAAGAGCTAGCTAGACATATGCCTGAGCCATTGGACAAACAGTGTTGTAATTAATATAGTTTCTGTGTGATTATTCAGGCCTGGGTGGCCGGGCGACAAAACACGGCCTCCATTTATACCCAGTCAGTTGATTCTGTGGACCGAGTTCTCATGGTGTCCCTGACTCTTCTGGTTCCTCTGATCCTTCCTCCCCCTCCTCTGCAGGACTCCCTGAGTTCTGTCTAATGTTTGACTATGGGACTCTGTATCTACTCCCAGCAGTTGCTGGATGAAGTATCTCTGGTCCCTTTGATGACGTGTCTGCTAGGCTAGGCTCTGGTCCCAGAACACTCTTCAGGCAGGACAAACTATAGGTTGAAAGTTTTGTGGCTGGGTTGGCGTTCCAATCCCTCCACTTGAGGACTTGACTGGTTACAGAAGATGGCTGGTTCAGGCTCTGTGACCTCCATTACTAGATGTCTTTGCTAGGGTTACTCTTGTAGATACCTTGGAATTTCCCTTGCACTAGGTCTCCACCTTGTCCCTGAAATGCCCCTCTGTTCCATTCGCTTCTCCCAGTATTTACTCCCCCCTACTATTTGATCCCTCCTGTTCCCGCCTTCACCCATCCCTAGTCCACCCACAAAATCTATTCTATTTCCCCTTCCCAGGGAGATACTCACACCTGCCCTTAAGCCAGGTGCATCTCTGAGTTTGAGACCAGTCTGACCTGCAGAGAAAGTTCCAGGACAGCCAGGACTATAGAGAGAAACCCTGACGGGGTGGGGGGGGGAAGGGGGAAAGTCTATTTGGGGGCCAATTCTAAACTTCTTTTAAAGAAGAGCTGTTGAAGACGACATAAGTAAAAACAGCAACGCCACCTGCCACACCACTGAAGCACTAGGAAGACAGTGTATCATTTGGAGACAGACCAGGCTCATCCACTTGCCTTTGATGTGGTGCCGACGTGGCCTCCCACACTGGGTGGCACAGGGGTGACAGGAGGAGGAGGGGAGCTCATCCTCTGCCTCTCCTTGCTCCTCCCTAGCTCCCGCCTCCACCCCACCTCCCTCTATGAAGTCTTCTTCCTTCTTTTCACCTCCCAGGGAACCTCTGTGGCATGCTGAGGGACAGTGCCCCACCGTTTGCTTCCTTCTGGAGTTTCTGATGCCTTGACCCTGGGCTCTGGCCAGATGCAAATGCAGTTGTTGCCTGTCCACGCCTTTCGGCTTTGGAGGGTGGGTCCAGGCTGGGCTCCTCAGCAGTGGAGCGCACACTTCCGGGGAAGGAGAGCAGAGCGTTTAGGGTCTTCTCAGCATGTTGTTTAGCCCCATGTGAGGAAAGCAAGCTCTTCCCGTCCTCTGGCTTTGACTGGGCCCTCCATGGGGAGATCGCCCTCAACAGACCCGTGAGAGGACACTGGACTTCCTCCTGGGCTTGGCTCACAAATCTCATTTGTTAGGTACGTGGGGCCAATGGCAAATTGTTTCCTGGACTATTTCATAAACAAGTGGGGTAAGGCACATCTCATTTTCCCCCAGGTAGGTATAACTCACCATTTTAACAGATTAGGAAGGCGTGACTCATAGAGAAGGGAGCACACAGCTCACAGGCTTCCACACTGGATTCCAAACAAGCCCACGGCTCTTTGCGCATCATCTTAACTGCTTGTGGAAAGAAGCAACAGAGAGCATTAAACAGGGCTCAGCAGATATGAGTATAGGCCCCATGACATCCCAGCAAGATGGTTTTCCCTTGTCAGTGCCCTGAGCAGAAGCCCTCTTCACCAGTGGGACTTTTTAACGTTTGGCTTTCTGTGTGTGATCCTTTTATTTGTGAGTTCATTACAATAAAGATATTTATTCTGATAGGGGTTATCCTGAGCCTATAGGTGGGGATGGTTGTCTTTTCTGTCCAGAAAAACCTCCCTGGAAACACCTTCATAGCCACAGCCAGAGGTGAGCCTCCTGGGTGATCGTAGGTCCTGTCAAGTCGACAGTGAAGGTTGACCATACCCACAGGGTGACAAACAATGGGAGTTTATTTCTCACAGTCTGGGAGGCTGGAATCCTAAGAGCAAGATGCCAGCATGGACGGTCTATGGCGAGGCTTCTTTCAGGTTGTGAACCATCCACTCCCTGTTGCGTAGCTACCCAGGGGACGTGTACTCATCTGGGGTTGCTTTTGTAATGGTTCCACCTTCAGGACCTAATTACCTTCTGAGGACACCACCTCCAAATACTATCACATTGGGGGTTAGGGTTCCAGTATATACATTTGTGATGATTATCTGCCATGAATCTATCTACCAGTTTGCTTTCTAATGACTTTTCTCTACAGCCTGCCCTGTTCACCCACCTGATTCTAGAGCATCCTTCAGCTTAACATTCTCCCAATTCTGTATGTAAGAGAAGTCTGTACTTTAGAGGAACACACCCCTTTGGTTCCAAGAGGGTCTGACTCTTCCTAATGGCTGTAGTCTTCCTCACACCGTCTTCCGTCTCTAGGACACATGAGTAGGATTCCAGAGTGGTAGAGAGGCCCGGAGGTCAATGAATCTCCTTTTCACACCGTCTGCTTATTTATTTATATATGAGTTAATGTGTGGGCACTCGAATGTTACAGTGTGCATGTGCATGTGTGTGTGTGTGCCCCTGGGTACTGGGAACTGAACTTAGGTCCTCTTTGAGCCATCCCTCAAGCCCTGCTACCTTTTATTTAAGTTTTTATTTGTAGGCTCATCCTCTGTGTCTGGAAACATTCACTTTTCCCCTACTCCCCTGGCTTCTTCTTCTTACACTGGCTTACAAAAGGTCATTTGCATGCAAGTATATAACAGACATTGAGCATATTCTCCACGTGCCTCAGTGTCCTCCCCCTTCTCATTCCACCCTACCTTTTTGTTTTTTGAGGTACAGTTGAGTTCCTCACCCCACCCCAACCTGCCCCACCTCACCATGTGTGTGCCTGGGAAGCTCTTTCTGGAAATATGAATCAGTGAGTGGAAAACCCAGTTTTGAGAAGAAACGAGGCAACTGGGATAACCTCTCCTTCAGCCCTTCCTTTCAGGTTCCCACAGCACCTACCTCTCTCCAGGGTTTCCTTGGTG
Organism: Ondatra zibethicus; assembly: GCA_004026605.1. Lineage (NCBI taxonomy): Eukaryota > Metazoa > Chordata > Mammalia > Rodentia > Cricetidae > Ondatra > Ondatra zibethicus. The sequence continues at coordinate 36,859 of PVIU01002545.1, read as the reverse complement.
GGTCACCTCAAGGAAGCAGCCTGGTGTTGCCATCCTGTCATGGCCTGAACCATGGTCTTCCCCAGGTCACCTTCAGTGACGTCCTGCATGATTCACCAAGTCATGCCACCACCAGGCCGCCTGCCACTACCTCCCGATCTGACGCCCCACTTTTTGGTTAGCAACTGCAGGCCTTCTGACGCACTTTGGCGCAGGACCTGCATGCTGCGGCACTCTCTCAGGCTCAGGTTTAGGCTCCCCAGACTGACTTTGGTGGTTTCCCTCACCCAACAACCATCTCTTCGTTTTCCAGGCTCTTGAAAATGGGACTTCCACAGTGCTTTGTGGGCCCGGTACCTGGTATGATTCATTCATGAGCCTGAGGGACCCGGCCTCAGGCTTAGACCAGCCCTGATGGGTCAATTAGAAGCTCTAGGGAAGCACTTATGGGGACAGTGTTGGGGCAGAAACAGCTAGAACATATCCAGAATGAATCATACCAGGTACCGGGCCTTCCTCCTAGGCATTCTAGAATCAGAGTTCATGTAAGAAAACCATACACTTATCTTCCCCTATGTCTGGGCTCTTATAAGTAGCTTCATGGATCTGGCAAGTTCTTGGGGGCTCCTGAAGCCAGAAGAAAGCCACACAGTTGATTGCTTGTTCTCTGGTGGGCGACACCAGGGCATTGTCTCCCATCCAGCTCAGCTCTCCCGCCTCCAGGCCCTCACACTTTGGCTCATTTTTTTTTCCCAGCCATTGCACACGCCCAGGGAGAACATATCCAGATAACTTGGTTGGCTGCCAGGCATATGACTAGGTGTCATAAAGAGGGACAGAATGTTTGCAGAGTCTTATTTCCTCTTCTACCTTTGCACGACACAGGTTCGTTCTTGAGAGATGCAAATGCCACCTGTCTTTTTTCCTTAGACACCTCAGAAGATCTTGCTCTGCTGGGTGTCAGGCTACTGTGAGCTGTAAAAGTGGTGAGTGGTTCCAGGCCGGTGTGACATCAGCTCAGCTCTGCATTTCATTGGCCTGTGTCTATCTGCACAGTATCAAGACTGGGTATCAATAATGTTCCTAACTCAGGATGCTGATAATTAAGACTTCCAACCAATTTCTCTTCCTCTGTCCACTTCTCTTAAGGATGAGGAAATTGGTTGTGACTCATTTCACTAGGCTAACCTAAGTCAAAAAGTCTCCCTCATAAAGAGGAGCCCCCCTTCATAGCCTATGCCCCACACTGGTGAGTTCATCTGTGCAGCTGTTTTCTGCCTCTGCTCTTTATCTCCTCCCACCGCAGGTCTGCATCCTGCATCTTGAGGTTATAGGATACAGAAACTCATCTCTTCCCTTTGCATAAGGCAGGTGCAGTACTATGGAACCTTCATGGCTGTTGCCAGCCATGTAGATAGCAAGGGAGAGACAATAGCCAAGTTTTCCTGTGTATCAGTCATCATAGGTTATGTGAAGCTGCTGTAACAAGTCACCTCAAGGTACTAGACATTACAACATCACATATTTGTTCCTTGCGTATGTTATCTCAGCTAGTTGAGTTTTTGTTCCATGTCATCTCAACCTAGATTAAGGGAAAAGGTTCTAGACTGGGGATAGTGGTGTGTGCCTCTAATCCTGGCACATGAAAGTCAGAGGCAGGAGAATTGCTGCAAGTTCAAGGCCAGCATGGTTTACACAGTAAATTCCATGCTAACCAGTATAGTAAGAGCCTGTTTCAAAACATCAACCAACCAAAATGAAACAAACAAACAAAACAAAATAAAAACAAAACAAAAACAAGGGAGAAGGAAGGAGGGGATGGAGGAAAGGAAGAAAGAAAGAAGGAAGGAAGAAAATATTACACATGAATTATTGGAAGCTGGGCATAGTGGTGCTTGCCTTTAATCCCAGCACTCTAAGAGGTAGTAGAAGCAGGAAGATCTCTGAGTTCTAGACCAGCCTGGTTTACATAGTGAGTTCCAGGACAGATAGGTCTATGTAGAGAGACTTTGACTCAAAACAAACAAACAAACAAACAAACAAACAAACAAACTAACAAACAAACAAATGACAAAAACTAAACAAACAAAAAGAGTACCAAACAGCATCAACGAAAAAGAATTGTTGATTGTCATGGAGGAGAAAAAAAAGAGCATTGTAATAGGCCTGGCAGAAGTGAAGATATTCTGAAGAGAGACTTGTCTCCCTCAGTCTAGGAAACTATGAAACAATGGACCCTGCAGAAATAGGGAACACCCCAGGAATTTCATGCTGGGAGAAACACAAGGTACCAGTGTGGAACCTCATCTCCCAGAAGAATATTTCACACATTCTACCCACTCATCCAACCACCTTACAGGCTAAGACTGCAACCCAGATGATGGGGGGGGGATTAATGGTGGGCAGAACTGTACCTTAACAGGGACTTTTTAGGTGTGTGTATCCTTGACTGTCTATTTAAATTTAAATTTTACTTCAGGGCCTAAGAAGACATATTTGAGGAGTTCATTACATCCCTTTGTCCCTCTTTCCAGTGTAGTCACATTGAATACATCTATTTCTGCTTTTCACTTTAATTTGGCTCTTTTCATTCACTTATTGGGGAAAGGCAGCGCGACCTGACTTGGAGCACAGCTTGTGACCCCCAAGTTCAATATGAGCATGAGACTATGTCACTAGTGCTTTAACTAGTGACATAACTTCTGCTAAGATTTCATGGGCCAAAGCAGGCCTTACCAAGTTTGACATCAGTGAGGCAGGACTGTACAACATGCCCCAGGGAGGGTGACTGACTCTGGTAGCATGGTCCCACGCTCTCAGCCCCTGCTTGGATCTGAGAGTATGATATTCCTTTCAGAAACGGAAGTGGATCTGGAGCAAGGGTTGCACCAGCCTTTTTTGGGATCTTCTATGTTGACAGCAGCTGGTGGAGAAAACGGGCATTTGAGAGAACCAGAACACCTGGGTCTTCACCAGGGTTGCCAGGGTCAGAGTCTGGGCCCTGTAGGCCTAACAAGTAAGAGCTGATCATCCATCCTTAATAGGTCAATAAAGAGACAAATCAGAGTGACAAGGAGAGAAAGAATATTTAATGTGGCCACGTGGGAAAGAACAGAGAAGTCAAGATATCATATTCTGATATGAGGCTTAAGTTTAAACAGAGGGCAAAACATGTGCTGTTGTCGAAAGCTGTTAGTTCGTTCCTGGCTGCCCAGATCACGAAATAATTACTCAGAAACTATATTATTTGGAATACTGTTTAGCCAATAGCTTAAGCTTATTGCTAGCTAGCTCTTACATCCTAAACTAACCCATCTCCATTCATCTGTGCATCACCAAGAGGTCGTGGTCTACCAGTGGTGGCTATGTGGTTTCTCTCTGACTCCACCGACTCTCTCTCTATCTCTCTTTCAGCCTGGCTTCACTCTGTTAAGCCATTGGCTGAAAGCAGCTTCTTTATTAACCAATGGCAATAAAACATATTCATAGCCCACATCACCTCCCACATCAGTGTGCAGAGTCAAGCAGTGTGTGGTCCTGTTCATCATTGACCCATCCTTGCCTTAGCTCCTGAAAGGTGGGCTGACAAGTCAAAACTGTGTGAAATCTCTTTCTGGGAGACAGGTCCTGCTCTGGCTGGTAGCAGGATTCAATTTTTTTCTTTCTCCTAGCATGAGACTCCTGGAGACATTCTAATTTCTTGGGTCCATGGTTTCAATAGTCTGATAGCTGAAGAGAGGGAGGACATTAGCAACACTTAGGCACTGTCTTCATGCCTGAAAGGATGGTTTAAGACAGGTAGAGTCTCATTTTGCTCCAGTCAAGTTTTGCATCTTCTCTGAACCTCTGACTCCTCATCCTCAAAGAGGGGCCTGCACTCTACGAAGGATGAGGTTGGTCCTGGCTGGAGATGATGATCACTCCACAAATGCCCTTGACCTGTACGGAAAGGGAGTCATGCACGTGTCCCAAGACCAGAATGTAAACATGACTTGGAGACCCCATCCCCAGACTCTGCAATTTCAATTTCCTTTTAATGTTTTAAATTTGGCTGTGGCTCCCCCACCCCATTCTTGTCCCCTTGTTCTCTGCTTCCTGGAAACCTGATTTTATTTTCACCAGAGTTCCCAAATGAGGAACTCTGTATCTTCTAGTTCAATCTTGACTTCATTGCCAGTGGCGTCCTGAAAGTTGTGTCTACATTTTCAACTTGTTTTTCTGAGCTATCTGCCCTGTTTCTTCCCACTTCCTATCCCATGCCTTTCATAAAGTCTAGCTCAACTGCAGTTTGAAAGTAACGAGGGCTACTTAAAAGTACCCTTATCTCATTAAATTACCTTAAGGCAGATACTTTATCTCCCAAGATAACCTCTGCTTCATAGGGCTTCTGCCAATCCAGTAGAACATAAAATGTTTAGTATGGGCATGGAATGATCAATGAACACTGACATCATACCTCAAGTGGCAAATTCAATTCCACACTTGATCTTCGAGGGGTCAGTGTTCATGAATCTCTGTTTCATACAGAATTATGAAAAAATGTGGAATGCTGTCTTAAGTGTATCTAATGTACCCACCTAACTGTACAAGATGCACATAAATCATAAGGGAATTTTGTGTTAAGAACCAGGCCCCATTTCCAAGGTGTCTCGTTTTATATATATGTGAATCTTCAAAAAAGGAAGAAATCCAAAATCCGAAGCCCTTCTGGTCTGAGCATTCCACAGAAAGGTTTTAGGGGTTGAGAAACGTGTTTCAAAGTCTTTATAAGCATCAACAGTGGCAGTGGTGGGCTGTGGCATTCTGTGGACAGGACAGGAACGCTGAACACTCTGTGTTCATCAGCTTTCTGACACTCTGACAAAATACCTGGGAGAAGTAATCCACAAGAAGCAGAAAAGCTGTGCTTTGGCTCGAGGTTTCAGAGATGCAGTCACTTGGTTCTATTGTTTGGGCCCGCGGTCGGGGAGCATGGGGTGAAAGCTGGGGCTGAGCAACTCTCACTTCATCGAGGACATACGTAATCAGAAGGGCTGCAAGAACAGGGGGCTAGGGACAAAGTGTACCCTTCAAAAACACGTCCCTAGGGACCCACTTGCTCCAAGAAGTTCCCACCTCCTAATGATTGATCTGTTCTGCTATGGATTTATGGATGTGTTAGCACATAGGTGAGGTCAGAGCTCTCATGATCCAGGAGCCACCTTTTCAACTTGTTTCTTGAGCCACCTTCCCCGTTTCTTCCCACCTCCTAACGTGCCTTTCAGAAAGTCTAGCTCAATTGCAGTTTGAAAGCAACAACCACTACTTAAGTGCCTTATCTCATTAAATTGCCATAAAGTAGATACTTTATCTCCCAAGATATACATAGTATCAAGGAATGCCGCAAGGAGCTACCTCTGAACTCTGATGTACTGAGGACCAACATGAGAATCCTTAGGTGCCCGTTTGATATTCTATTGGAGCACTGGCTTCAGAGAGTCTAAGCTGGAGATCCTGGGGACAGTATGCTTGACTCTACCACCACATTCCTCCTGGTCAAGCCTCTTCTCGGAACAGATAGATGTGACCGACGCACTCCGTAGACCGCATCTTTGCCCTGATCCTCCAGGCTGGGCTCTGAGATGGGCTGCATTGACCCACAATACACCGTGAGAGTGATTCAAGGGGATGGAGTGGCCAACATGTATGTGGAGGTCTGACGTAGAGGCATAGACAGTAGAAAGGGATGACTCTGAAAATCCTACAGGGGGAGGATTCTTCAGTTTTGTCCTTAGCTATTTTTTTTTTATTGTTCATCTCAACATGCCTCTTAGTTTATTGGAAATGTGTAGCAAGCGAGTTGAGATGCTGCCCTAGAGGGCTCAGTGGACTAGCTGCATCCTGTTTGTGTGATGGTTTATTGCAGGACACAGACAACAAGACCCACTTGAGAACAAGAACCTATGCCACGAGAGCTGGCACTCTCCTACCTACCCCCACCCATCACCACACCCTTCCCTGATGAAGCTCCATTTCACCTAGGGCGTCATAACTAGATTGCAGGGTTCTTGCAGGGACTTTCCAAAGGTGGCTGTCCATGTGCTGGGGCCCTTTGTTACTATAGTAACTACATTGTAAATCTAGAGAGAAATGCAGTTAGCGATTAACCTCCTATGTCAGTTCTTGGAATTGGTTGTAAGCAAGTATCACTTATACAGAAATTAGGGGTGGGAGGGCTGGGGAAGCATGGTATGTTTCTTCTTTTTTTCTTTTTCTTTTTTTGATTTATTGAGGCAGGGTTTCTCTGTAGCTTTGGAACCCGCCCTGGAACTTGCTCTGTAGACAGGCTGGCCTCGAACTCACAGAGTTCTGCCTGCCTCTGCCTCCCAAGTGCTGAGATTAAAGGCATGCACTGTCACTGCCTGTTCATGGTATACTTATTAAGCTTTCCACAGGAGCACAGGCATAGTGGACTATACTATGAGTTCTTGGCACATATGTTGGGGCCACTGTAGAACATTTTGAGGACCCAAACTGTGTCTCTCCATTGTGTAGTAGTGTTGATGGGTGTTGGGACCAGGGTTGTGGTGTGCAAGGCTATTGTGTGCAGGCTATGATGTATAGAGCTGTGGTATTTAGGTTGACTACAATCTGAACACCATTCAACTTAAAGAATGCAGGGTTGTGGTGTTCAGTTTGTACTGTGCAGGTCTATGATCTTCAGTTTGTAGTGTGTAGCTGTGGTGGGTAGGCTGTGATGTGCAGGGCTGTGGTGGGCAGTCTGTGATGTGCAGGGCTGTGGTGGGCAGGCTGTGCTGTGCAGGGCTGTGGTGGG